>JAOXOE010027273.1:0-18870 GCA_028565055.1 Phoeniculus purpureus
GAGGACTGAATCATAAGTTCCCATGGACTGGTCTATTTTATCAGCTGTTTAGGATTTATTTATCTGTTGGACTGCTACTGTGCGGAATGGTTTCTTATAGATACCAAGACTGAATGGTCACTCCTCAAAGCTGTATTACAGGCTGTATTATGTGTTTCATTTTAAGCATTTACTCTACTGAATAGTAATATTTACATCATCCAATCATGGATCATTTTATTTAAACCGAAAGCTGATATGCAAATGTTGCTCTTCTCCCTTTACATGGGTTTGAGTGTGTTCACATTCCCTTCAAACCATCCATTTTCCAGTCAAAGAAAACTATCTCTGACTGATCTGTGATCTGTTCCAACAGGGTAGATCTCTATAATTTTCAGCATCAGCATGTATAATTTGGCTTCAGAACTGTACTTCTCCTACAGAATTAACCACTCAATCATCAAATAATGCACTGCTACACAACACACTTGGCTACTGACATTTTTTATACATATCCCTTTTTACACTCTGCTGTACCTTTTCAAGATGCACAGTAGGATTTTATCCTGCAAAGCACGCTGCTCTGAAAAAAATCTGAACTAACATTTTAAAAACCTCAATTTCCAGTCTTAGAACTGCTCACATTTTGTCCTGATGTTAAGCTTTTCTTCTTGCATTGTCGTCATTCTCTTGTAGTAGGAAAGAGAAATCCACTTGGGAATTTAAAAAAAATGAATTTTTAAGTCTAAATTTATACATTTTAATTTATATTGAATGGATTTTTAAGTCTAGAATGAACTTGTCTGATTGATTTCTGTTTCACCCACACCCTTCAAAAAGAATGACCATAATAACGTAGTATCTGTACATAAAATTGTCAATTTATGGATCTATTATGGTTATGACCCAAAAAAATAAGGATAAACAATTAGCCTAATTTTCCTCAGGCTCCGTTCAAACATCTTTTTGCTGCAGACATCTGGCTGTGGTTCTTCATTGATCTTTCGAGATCCCTTCCAATCCCTAATGTTCTGTCATTCTGTGATTCTGTGACTGTCATTTATATGTCTTGTTCTACTGTCAGCCAGCAACAATATAGACCTTCAAGAAAAATTCAGTCTTCTCCCTTAGTTTGCTCTGTATTTCACTTTTTCTATCAGTAGCACTTGAGTGGTTGCCACAAAATGTGATAACTGGAGACAGTGGAAAATCAATGCTCTCACAAAGAGATGTGGGATCCTGCTGTGGCAGGGGCATTGGACTAGATGATCTTTCGAGGTCCCTTCCAATCCCTAATGATTCTATTATTTCACAGGGACTCATGGTGTGCTCCCACACTGGATTTCTTCTCTTTGTGCTCCTGATCCCTCTGGGGTCTATGTTTTATTTCTGCTTTAGCACTAATGTTATCAACATACCTATCAGATGTTTCCTTAAGGATCTCGGCCAGTCTGAGGTCATAGTGCAAATTTACAGATCTTTAATGAATTATTTTCAAAAGCTGTTACTTGAAGCTTTTCTGGAATAGTTAACTCATTCGATCTCAGTCTGGGAGCAGGCTGGAGAAAATAATTTCTACTAAAGGAAGGTTCTAGCTCATTTCCATATGTAAGTTTTTGTGAGGCTATGAAGTCTGTTCATTCTGTGACCAGCAGTAAATATCCACCTTGTGTGGATACAAGCATCTCCCTTGGCTAGCAGCGTAGTCATGGCAACATGTGCCCAGACGGCTGCCCACCGAGCATCTATCTGTCACCTTCTTTAGGTTTCCTTGGGGTTGAGATCAGCTTAAAGGTAGAAAGGCCCTTTATTTAGCTGATTTAACTTTGCAGCAGGTGTTGTGTTGAACTTTGCTTTGCTGGATGCTTTTATGTATTTCTATGCCTCTTTCTAGTGAAGAACTGACCTTGTGGAGCCCCATAGAGTGCTCCCTTCTAACTTTGTGTGGTACATCACTCTGAAGATCTATTCACTCTGAGATCCTCTCCAGCACAGAGCAATGACTTCAGTTCTGACCTGCCACATGAAA
The DNA here is from genome assembly GCA_028565055.1 of Phoeniculus purpureus. Lineage (NCBI taxonomy): Eukaryota > Metazoa > Chordata > Aves > Bucerotiformes > Phoeniculidae > Phoeniculus > Phoeniculus purpureus. The sequence continues at coordinate 2,009 of JAOXOE010027273.1, forward strand.
GTGCCTCTTCCTCCCAGCTGAGTAGCTATTAGCTCTGTATTAGACTATTCTTGTCTTATACTTGATAGTTAGAGTAAATCATTTTAGGCTAAGTATTTTCCTCCTCTCAACAAACAGAAGATTGTCAACTGTTAGCTACTTGTGATGCTTTAGCCTTCAGTACAGGAATCCATAATGAAAAAAGATACTTCAACCCTTACATGAAAGCTTTTGGAGCCTTTCAGATTGTCTCAACATTAATAACTACCCATATTCAAAATGTCATGTCCCATGCCCCAAAAATCAGTGCAGAACTCTGCCACATAAACACACCTCTCTTCTCAAAACTAGCAAAGGAACAGAAGTACCTCTTCTACAGCCATGTCCATGTTATTCAGACTGTGGGATGCTCTCCACTAATTATATGGAGATCTCATCCCTGGGGATCCTTGTAAAGTAGAAAAGGCTGAACTGGGGTCTCAATCAGCCTGAAAACCGTTTAGGATCTATCTGTTACCCTGCAGTGTCACCGCCGTGCAAACGTAAAAAAGGTCACTCCTCACCTCAGCACTTTTCTATTTCTTTATTTCATCTCTTCATCTCACTCTGTACCCTGACTCTTCCTGCTTTTTGTCCAGATCTCTTTTTATTCCCTTTTTACTGCAAGACTCAGCCCCTCTGTTGGCTGCAGTCATGGGAAAATCCTTAAGATGTCAGGCAAAGAGATTTGACACTCTACAACAGAAAGGGCAGTGTCTGGGAAGGGCAGGGTGATGCAGCACAGACTCTACATGTCAGATAACATTATTAAAGGGTAAAGTTTGACATAATTCTTGGCATGTGTTCTGTCTTTCAAAGCAAGCTTTGCTTTACACTTCAGTCTCTGTTTTAAGCAGCGAGAAAACAGATGTATTTGTGCTTTCAATACTTCTGTTTAATAGATCCTTCTTATTTTCTCTTCTCATTCCACTCCAGCACCTACTTTTATCACTATGTCCTAGTCTCAAAAAGAAAACTGTTGTTTGATACTCGAAAGCTGTTGTCTCATTTGTAGATATGTATTGTCTCCTATGATCATTAAGATTAGGATTTTAGGGTATGCAAACATCATTGTACCGTCTCTCACCATTAAGATTCCGAATCAGAGCATTTTGGAAATTATGAGCCCCTGTGAGTTTAGATCAAGTCAGTTGGTTATCTTTGGCATTGAGTCCCATTGTTTTGGGTGTTTTTAATCTTGGGCTGTGTTTTACATAAGCAGTTATGACCCGAGGCCAAACTTTTCAGCAGTGATGCACAAAGCTTGGCACCCATCCCTAAATTTAGCACACAGTTAAAACAATCTAGTTTTCAGAGGTGTTGAACACCCTTAAGTGCTAGTGTTGTATCTGGGATCTGCATACGCTCATGGCAATCAAATTCATGCCATGAAGAGATAAACATATTAGATAAACAGACTAAGTTACCATTTCTGTTGCCTACATCATAGAATCATTGAAGGTTTTGGGTTGGAAGGGACCTTCAAAGGTCATCTAACCTAACCCCCACACTGCAATAATCAGGGACATCTCCAACTAAACCCATACCTAAACACCCATTTTAAATAATTTCTCTTTGTTTTTGAAATACCTTGTTAGTGCATAGTGAGTAAATTGGCAAAAATTGAGACTTATTTCAATTACATTCACACAAACCTTTTTCCAGCCTCAGTATAATTGCCAGTGCTCCTTTCCTCCCCTACAGCTGCTTTCCTGAATATATTTCATGGATTGCTGGATTGCATTCCCCAAAATGACCTCTAAGGATGTCCAATTTCACTTAAGAAATTAATTAAATCTTCCCACTGAGTCCCCTTTCCATTTGACAATAAGTCATATATTTGTCAAGATGTTCTGTGTTCTTAACATTTTGGAGTGTTTGGGTTATCCAGTTCACAGTAGCCTATCCGATTTCACTGCTTTCTACACCCTGACAAGAACAGAACCATAGAAGAAGGAAATCACAGTGACTTTCACGTCTGCTTAGGCCTTGTAAACCTCTTGAGTGCAGCCCTTACTGAAAAGAATTAATTCCTGAGCCACTTAAAAACCAAATATCAGCGCAAATCCCCCTCTGCTATCATGATTTTCAGTATAAGCAAGTCTACAGCAATAAAACTACTCCCCAACAGCAGTATTTTTTACATCAGCACCAACGAAAAAAAATTACTGGATTTCTTTGCCATGAACTGCAGTAGGTGAAAAGCATTTCAACATGGCAGGGGGGTTGGAACTGGATGATCCCGTGGTCCCTTCCAGCCTTGACTGATTCTATGATTCTATAGTGACTTACAGTGGAGAAGGTACTTTCATTTTAAAGCCTGTGTTGCAGGTGCTTAGAACTTCTAGAAAACAATATGGACGTGTTCTTGCGGGACTTAGAATCATAGAATCATAGAATCATTAGGGATTGGAAGGGACCTTGAAAAATCAACTAGTTCAATCCCCCTGCCATGGGCAGGGACATTCCACCCTAGATCCCACCTAGACTTGGTCTAGGTGATCCTGCTGTGGCGGGGGGATTGGACTACATGATCTTTCAAGGTCTCTTCCAATCCCTAATGATTCTATGGTTCTATGATTCTATGATTTCTGAAGGCTTTATGTATCTAAAGACTTACACAAACAAATATCTGTAGCTAAACCGTCACAATCAGAGTTCATATTAGCAGATACAAACCACAATAAATGTGTTTGCTTATTAAAGGGGTGGTCAGGGGATTCTTCAAGTGCGTAGATCTCCAACAGCTCTTCTTGACCTGACCAGCTCAATAGATTAAAAGCTCAAACTCCAGTCATTAATGCTTTTATGTGTATTTTGTTCTGAAGGTACTTGTGATTGTGGATTGTAAACGTTCTTTCTCCCTTGAGACAACAGACTTTCACCAGCTAGCAAAGGTCCTCGAGGAACCATCCATTTATCCAGCGAGCTCTGACTGTCACCTTCTTATCTCACATGTCTTCATGTGTCTTTCTGCCACATCCGGCAGTTGAAGGTGATATATCATCCAATCATGCCAGCTAGCCACTAGCAGGTGATTTATATCAGATGGAGACATATGGCTAATGCCTAGGACATTTGCAATGTGATCTCAGTGCAAAGGGATCATACCAGGCAGAGAATCAAGCCAACATTGGTGTTGAAAATGATCTGTAAATATTAGGTCAGCTTGTTCACCAGAAGCATTATGCCCTTGGTTTCAGCGATAGCTTTTTATATATTATCTTTAGATCTCCACTGTATTTTTAAGGCTAACTTTTGGCAGCACATTAACTTTGTTATGCTTTTCAAGTTAGCTCAGAATCACAGAACGTTACAGATTGGAAGGGACCTCAAAAGATCTAGTTCAATCCCCCTGCTAGAGCAGGATCACCTAGATCAAGTTGCACAGGAACATATCCAGCTGGGTTTTAAACGTCTCCAGAGAAAGAACATCTACAACCTCCATGGACAGCCTGTTCCAGTGCTCTGCCACCCTCACTGTGAAGAAGTTCCTTCTCATACTGATGTGGAACGTCCTCTCTTCCAGCTTACACACATTACCCCTTGTCCTGTCACTAGATGACATTGAGAAAAGCCTGGCTCCATCTTCCTGACACCCACTTTTCACATATTTATAAGTATTATTGACGTCACCCCTCCTCCTCCATTTCTCCAAGCTAAAGAGATCCAGCTTCCTCAGCCTTTCCTTGTAAGGGAGGTATTCTGCTCCCTTCATCATCTTTGTGGCTCTGAGCTGGACTCTTTCCAGCAGTTCTGTGTTCTTCTTGAACAGAGGGGCCCAGAATTGGACAGAATATTCCAGATGTGGTCCCACCAGGGCAGAGTAGAGGGGTCAATAACAAGAATTTTGAGGTTTTAATACAACACTTTGTTACATTGTTTAAATTGTAACAATTTTTTAATTGTTACATCACATTTCTTTACCAGCTTTTAAGGAAGTTCACTTCAAGGCACAGCAGTAGAAAGCAGGTTGGCAGACTGAGCAGAGGACTGGAAAACAGAAATCTACTGGCTGGACAGAAGGTCTCAGATGTGATCTGTACAGATTTGAGCCAAGCTTGAGTAAACAGTAAAAACACATGAAAAATCTTTTATCTAGTTTTACACCCAACCAGGAAAGATTCTGGAAAGTATCTGCATCTAAATTGGTTTTTCCTGTGATGATCTTCCATGTTTTGTGATTTAGCCACGTCTAGGGGTACTGTGGAAACAAGATAGCTCTACTAAAACTTTACCTACTGCTCTAGGTAGATGTAAAATTGGCAGAAGTGGAGACCAACTCACAACTCAGATTTGCTTGTCACAATCCTAATTTACTTTTGACCACTAGTGCAGAAAAAAAATAAGGTGATGTTCTCGCTGTCGGCAAGAATATCCACAAGTCTGTCAGTTCAAATTCTACACCTTAGTCATTTCAATGGCCAATGTGATTTACGAATAACCTAGAGTAACACATTATTTGAAAACGATGCCCCTGGTAACAGGGATGTACATCCGTGCTGCAAGTTGACAAGTTTTTATCTTCACCACAGGGAACAGTTTAGCTTTGCATCACTCCCATATGAGATGACTGGACAAATGCATTCTACTGACTGTTCTTGAACTTCATTTCCTCTCTGCTAAGATATCACTGCCTTACCTACTGCAGCTTCAAGGGAAAAAGCAAAAAGGAAGGCATTCACAGCCCCTCCTGCTCCAGGAATGCAGGAAAAAAATCCCATTAACACTTTATGTCTGTAAAGCAGTATGTGGCCTTGATTCACAGGCTATCCTACAGAGAGAATCAGAGGAAGGGAAAGCTCTCCTTTGACTTGTGAGAGTAACAGAAAGCCTGAAGTGTTTACTGAAAGCACCATTCTTTTTTGTCGATGCATCCAAAACCTCAGTGCCTGATATGAGGTCATTGTCTATGTTCTATCAGTCATCAGTGGAATTTTAGCACCTCTGGTAGTACCATTCTTGTTATCCTTAGATATTGATTTCAGATAGGTGGGGTGTTGTCTCTCTCACTCACTGCAGATGATATGTGTTATGCAAACATCAACAATAATACTATCTGGTTATCGGTATCTAACAGCAGCCTCAGTCAAAGAACTGAGTGTCCCCACTAGCATAGAAAGCTTTTCCTCCAGTAACAGGTGTCAAGAAGAGTTCATCTTCCCTTCCAGATATGGTAACCTGGAGATATTTTAGCACTTTTGGGGTTGCAGACAGAGTTTGTAATGTGGGGTTGGACCACCAAGGGGAGCTGCAGAAGGAGGTGCCCAAAACATGACGATGAGCATCACTCATATGTTCAGGGTAGTATCTCACTGGCTCACCAGTCATGTTTCCCTGTGGCACCTAAGGATTTCTATTATCTGCCTGAAGAAGAAAGGGTAGATGAAATGGCAAAGATTTCAAATTTCCAGTGAAACTACGTGTTCTATTGGGTTGGAACAGATGGTTTCATTAAGAGCCTGTTCCAAAGACAATTGAAAACAATAGAAGAATGTCCCTTGATCGTGATGACCTTTTTACTAGTCCCAGGATCATAGAAGATGGTTTGGGTTGAAAGGGATACTTAAAGGTCATTCAAGACTGAACCTTGCTCAAGAGGCTCTCAACGTGGGTCTCCAGTGTGATCAATATTTTTCTCTGGGGAGGAGAAAGGTTCTAATGCATCCAGAGGAGTCTATACATCCTGTAGCCCTAAAGTTGCAGATTAAACATGCACTGAACTGAGGGAGCTTCTAAATGTTTGCAAATAACACTTGTGGAAGTGTGAGTGTGGCCACAGCGAGCACGGCATCTCTGAGCAGGCAGCCCTTCTCATTCACTGTTGTTTGGATAATTGGAAAAATCACTCACCCATTACTATTTTACAGCCACAGCCTCAATCCTTCCCTGAGCTGGCGCCTCAGCTGGTGATGCTTCATTTCCATTTAATAGGATGAAAACGGTGTGGCTGTGAATCATCTGGTTCTGTCTCTGCCACCTTAACACGAGCTCACTGTATCCGATAAACTGCTGCAGTTTGAATTGGTGGCAGGGCTCACACCTCATTTCCACACACAGAGCCTGTGAACTTTCCAAAGCCATGAACACTTCCCTTGCTAATCTCCTCAGTTCCAGAAACCTGCTCGCTATTTATTTATTTATTTATTTATTGCCTGCTGTTGTGTGCTGCTGGATAGTTTGCTGACAGACTAGGTGCTGTCATTCCCTGAAGCTTTTATTAGCAAGACTTTTTCTTTCTGTCCAAGACTTTTTGTCACGTTTATTATCACATATGTTCCCAGGAGTGTGTGTGTGTGTGTGTGTGTGTGTGTGTGTGTGTGTATTAGGCTGCCTATAAATTTACATGCAACTTTATCTACACCCTTAGAATGCAACTCCACAGCACTTTAACTCGTCTAAACCAGAGCTACTGCAGTCACTCCCTCTCCTTCTGCCTCAGCCTCATGTTTCTACCTTAGCCTTCAAGCTACAACTAGCAGATTTGTTGCAAAGATTGATATTTTATGCAATATCATGACATGAGCCAGCTCAGGAGTTGATGCTGTTAGAAACAGGTCAGACTAGTGTTTTGGCCAGTCCACTTTTCCTGAGCATTACCCTTTACTGATAATGCAAGTTAGAGAATGATACCACATGGAAAAGGGTAGAGTTGGAGGCAGTATAACTGCAAACCCAACCTAGAGTGGCTTTAAGTGTCCCTGTGCCTCTCCTCAGCATGTGTGAGGAGGGCGTGCATGTGTTTGTGGACGTTTATTTCTAGGTACACAGAAACAAAATCTATAGCCTGATACACATTGAACCGGGGCTATAGAAACCTTGATGAGAAGTCTGAAAGATCCCATTGGGAAGCTTTTACAGGACTGGAAGTTGACATTTCCCAGGAAGGCAGGCAGCAATCTATTACTAATCCTGACCTCCATGGAAGTGCCATTGGGTGAAAACCTCAGAGTATTGATCAGTTAGCCAGTGATTAACATTGCTCAGCTCATCAGGAGTAATCTAGTGCAGCTTCCATGGCTTCCCAGTCCATTCTGTCACTGTTGGGATGGACACAAGTGGTGCCAAGACCTGTGTTTCCTAATGAGAATGTATGGACAGTGTCTGGGGCAAGTCCATAAAAGGATGGTGATGAGATGGAGGACAAAACATTAGCAGTGGCTCCTCCAAAAGCAGTTTGATCACTTACTCTTTATTCATTTGTCTCCCTCTGTATTGGTTATGATTTTCAGTTCCTAATGTTTTCCACAACAGTAAAATTCTATTCCTCTGCAACCAATCTCTGCTAATATCGATTCAGCCCTGATTAGAAATGCATTAGTTGTGCATTGCCATTCTTTCAGCTTTCATTCCTGCCCCATGACCCACAGCTAAATGAACATTTTGTCCTTTCTCTGCCTAAGGTACTAACTCCCTTTTCCAGAATTTGCACTACCCTTCCCATACAATTCATTTCCTCTTTACTTTGCTTTTTTTAAGGATATCAGTGACTGTGAATGTGAAAATCAGCTTGTATTCCCCGCTTCCTGAAGCCATCCTTTTGCCTCATGAGTTGGTATCTGAATCACTGGACAATCAATATTTTGTAACTGATGTTGATTAATCATTGCAAAATAGTAACCTCTGGTGAAATCACCAAAATGTCATTGTTTTGATGTGATGGATTGTTTTTCACTTCAATTAAGCACTTAACCAAAATGCCAAAATGTTTGATGGAAAAGGCACTTCTGGAAGGGTGTGTTCAGACTTCCTGAACAATAAATTTATTTTTCTTGCTCCTTTTGATGACGGAAAAAACCAAAGATCACATAGCTATTTGTATAGCCCTTAGTTAAATGTTTGTAGGTGAGTAGGATGGATCAGAACAAAGGTGTGACTGTTGCTGAAGAATTTGGTTTATACTGGGTTGGTTTTTACCTCTTTTGAGTTTCTTCCAAGTGCCCTACAGAACAGCACTTTGCTCTTACTGTTCCTCCTTTTTATTGAAGAAAAGAAAAAAGCTGTAATCAGAGCAATGAATTAAGGAGGTGACTTTTCATAAAGTATAGGACAACAAGTGTATCTGGATCCCTCTTCTACTCAAAGTGACATCAGATTTCTGTGGAGATTGCATAGGAGTGAGCACAGCAAGGAACTCCAAGCAGTGCTGCTACTCCAGTTTCCCAAACTAATGGCAGAAGGCTGAATATGGCTGGTTATTTGGGTAAAGTACTAACCCAAGACTGCCCAAGCTGTTTACTTCTTAAAAGGCTATTTGGTGCAGTTTTGTCTTCTTGTTAGTGGTGTCCCAGGCAATGCATAGGTATAGTGTGGGGAACAGGACTGCTCTCAAGAGGTTGTGTGGAGAGCATGGTGTGAACTTTGTTTTTCCACCTTGTACAGGTCTAGAGATAGAAATGCGTTCTTTGGGGTAGAAAATCATCTTAATTCAAATCTGGACTGTGCAGTCAGATCAGGTATTTTGCTCCCTATAGCCAATGCTTTGGTTGGGTTTCTCCATTAGTAACTCAATTGCACACAGAGCATGAAAGACTGACCTACCCCTACTATGGTATGTACATATGGCAACTCAGTACCTGATCTACGGACCTCTGATTCACACTTACAATAAATGGCTAGGATAGCCCAAATTAGGAAAAATTTTTAGCAGAAAAGGTGGTCAGGCACTGGAATGAGCTTCCCGCAGAGGTGGTTGAGTTGCCATCCCTGGATGTGTTTGAAGATGATTTGGATGAGGTGTTGAGGTTTAAGGGGGAACTTGCAAGGTAGGGTAGATAGTTCGACTCGATGATCCCAGGGGTCTTTTCCAACCAGAGTGATTCTGTGAAATTAGGTAAAGAGAGTTTTCTCAAGAACTTAGGCTCAAGACTAAGACTGTAGGCACTTTCCTCCACATTAAGAACATCATCACCTAGAGTCAAGAGAATGAAAGACTTGTCCCTGAAAGCACAGGATCCTAGTAGACTATCCAGATGTAAAGGGCTTTTTTGACACTTTCTAGAAAGAGAAATGACACTTTGAATGTAGATAACATCAGAGCTGAAAACAGAGATAGTAAAGAAAAAATTGCCTGGTTCATCTTATGCAGAACAAGGCAGCATCAGAATGAAACACAATTTTAAGTCTTCCTAAAAATACAAACTATTTACAAAAATGTAGTGCAGTCTTGCAATGGCTATAGGAAGTCTTTCTTTTCAGCCAAACTGATTTCTTCCCATTTACTTGAAAAGCATCTGAAAGATCAGGGAGACATACACTCCACATCAGTGTGTGATGTCAACATACTCTCAGGAACTATAGAGATGTAAGAAACCAACAATTAAAATCTGCTGGTCTGTGACACAAGGCAAATGCAACACTCGACGAAAAAGTAATGGCTAATGAATATTGCATCTATAAGGGATGTGCAATCCATCATGTTCCCCCAGAGAAGACACCTGTTCAAATATCCTTGTCAGGATGATAATTAGCAAGATAACTCTTACAACTGGGATGCTAACACGCAAGTCGTACATTTTGCTGCAAAATGTTTTCCAGTATGGATAACAAATGAGCTGAACTGTTGTTTGGCACCATAGGAATCAGAGGGTTCCCCATCACAAAACCCAAATACTGAACACTAGATGTTTGGGTCTTTTCCTTGCCTGTAAGTGCAAGGAGTTTTGGGACGCTCTGGCCAAGGTCTGGGGTCCAAGTGCTTCACAGCACACCTAGAAACCATTTGGTTTATGATTTACCAAAACTAAATAATCTAATAACCTGGATCTGATTCTTGCTCATTCATATAAATCCTTCACAGGTGAGAGTGTGATTCACATAGGGTCTTCAGTATAAACACCAGTTGCTTTCCTAGAAGGTACGGTCAGTGCCAGAGGCTGAAACCGTCTTTAGTTACGTGAAAAGCCCTAAACATCACTGAAAAAAATTGAGGTTAGAAATGAGATCTTATCAGATGGGACATGACAAGTGCATTTAATAGACCACGTGAGAAATACTGTAAAGTCTCAATGGATGTTCTTGCCCTACATTCACCACAGGTGAACTCCCAGCAGCTTCTCTTTTTAACAAGGCCTTTTTCAAGTTAACACTTTCATGAGCATTGTTTCAAACACAAGATTTCTTGTGAAATTCTTTGCAGTCTTTTGAAGATGCAAACAAAAATATGATTGTGATTTATGATTACATACACCCAGACTTTGTAGAGAAGCTAGAGTCCAGTCAGTTGTTCTAAAGTGATTGGATACCTCTATGAGAGAGGGAGAAAATCATTCACTGACTGTGGTGGTTTAAAAGAGCTGATATAAGCACAGAAATAACTGAGAAACTATCAGCTGAGTATTCCCAGATCTGTAGTAATGGTTATCTGGCAAGACTCGAATCATTCCCCACTCTACATTGTGAAGAGACAGCAACCTTTTGTGAAATGCTCTTGTGAGGTGATGAAAGGAAAATGGCCTTCTGACAAAAATTCTGATGCAAGATTTGCACTGGCAGATGTGCAGAAACCTTTGACAACTGTAGTTATGATTTCACCTTGATAAAGCTTTTTTCATCCTGGGTCCCACAGTGCCCTGTGTAAGATCACACTGTTGAGGTGTTGAGACTTGTGATGGTAGGATGCCAGAAGGTTGAATCAAGGTATGTTACATGTCATTGAGGAAACGAGAAAATGCTGTGAAGAGTGACTGGCAAACGTAACACAAAAGCAATTGCAGGGCTAGAAATACAACATCTAGTTTCAACACAGTATTTATAAGCCAAGTTTGCTGTATCTTTGAGCCTGGCTTATGGCTTTTAAATAGTACTTGCCAATACTGAAATTGCGAATGTTGCTTTCTAGTGCTTAGATCCTTCTCTTTCACAAATTCTCTTTTCATAGACGGTGCCATATCCTGCAGTCAGTTCAGAGCATTCAGTTCTTTAGCCTGGGAACAACAGCCACAGTACTTAACTTTTTATTTGCAATTGAGAAGTTAGAAGAAAAGTATTCTCACCTGTATGCTCTGACAAAGGATTCATAGACTCATGGCATCATAGAATCATTAGGGATTGGAAGGGACCTTGAAAGATCATCTAGTCAAATCCCCGGGCCACAGCAGGATCACCTAGACCAAGTCACACAGGAACATATCTAGGCGGGTTTTAAACATCTCCAAAGAAGGAGACTCCACAACCCCCCTGGGCAGCCTGTTCCAGTGCTTTGTCACCCTCACTGTGAAGAATGTAGGAACAATGTAGGGTCTGCGGAGGAAAAGGCTTCAAACTGCACCAGAAGAGGTTTAAGCTGGATGTTAGGAAGAATTTAATGACTGAAAGGGTTATCAAACATTGGAACAGGTTGTCCAGGGCAGTGCTAGAGTCACATTGATGGAGGGATTTAACCAATGTGTGCACCTGGTGCTGAGGAGCATGGCAGTGCTGAGTCAAAGGTTGAACTTTATAAACTTACAGGTCTCTTCCAGACAAAGATACTCTGTGATCCTGTGATTCTGTGACTATGTTTTATGTCTGCATCAAGAGATACTCAAATCCAAACAATTTTCAATCTGCCTTCCAAGATAATGCATCTAAACATCTAAAATTGTTATCATATGTAAATAAATAACCATGGGAGAAGAACTTGTATGAGTCAAGTGAAACTTGAGATGGTGATGAATCTGACAAGTCATCAGGCCAAGTTCCCAGCTCTCTTCTGCCATTTAAAGCACCCTGCAGGACAAAGGTCCTGGGAAAGTTTTGCTACTAACCTGTGTGCTACCATGTCTGGTGGGTTTGCTTTCAGTATGCAGGATGCTTAGGAAGATACCCCTTCTAAAAAGCACCTTTTGCTGCTTCTGCACTTCTAGACCTATTTTCATTCATTTGGGCAATTGTAGGAAAAAAAAACCCACCTCTCAGACGGTTGCATTTAGAATTTGTGGGAGGGCTGACTTCTACCTTCCTCCTCTAGCTGCTAGTTAATAACAAATGGACTTCCTCTTAAAAAAAATAATAAAAATAAGAATAACCAAAAAGCTAAATTTTCACAGTCATTTTGGAGGTCACAGAATCACAGAATATTAGGGATTGGAAGAGACCTCAAAAGAGGTCATCTAGTCCAATCGCTCTGCCAGAGCAGGACCACCTAGACCAAGTCAGGTCAGCAGAAGACATTTGGGGACTATGCAGAAGAATCATCTGCAATATAATTTTGCAAGAAGACAGTGTGCTCTAATAGATGACAGCAGAATTGCAATATCCCTACAGCCTGACTCTCGCTATTAATATTTCATGCTAACTGGGACCCATCATGCATTCTTTAACATTCAGTTTTTGTGCTTCACAGGTTACAGACAGGTCTTCCCTTTCTATGTCAACGTTAGAATAAATCGAGGTCTTTAGCAAACATTTTACAAAAGAAAATGGGGATACTTTTCCTTTTGCCGTAGAAAAGAAAGGATTATGATTTATTCACTGCTGGGACATTTACTTATACTGCAAATAATAGAAAAGATAGAAAATTGTCTTCAAAATTGCTTTGAATCACATATAGACAAAAGTCCTATGTTTGTGTGTGCGTAGGGGAGGGCAGCTGAAATGCGTTTATTTTTGCAGCTAAGTCGACACGCATTCTGCCACACACAAGTTTATTTTGGAAGGTCAGTGATTACGATTCCTCATTTGAAATTCAAAGTCGTAAAATGATCCAGCAAGCTCTGGGCTACATTTTCTGGAGTGTATGCCTGGCTTTCCTTCACCTGATGCTTCAAGATGGCATTTTAAAATGTTTTTCAACATATTGCCAAGCACCTCCTCATGCAGGGTCACCACTAAAATGAACTGCAGTGGAAATGCATGCTCTGCACTGATGTTGCTGTCCAGATATCCTTTGATATCAAATGGACCAAGAGCCTGGTCTAATCCATCCGCTAATGGGTGCTAGTACACGTGAGACTTTCCTGGCATCGCAGCAGAAGCGATGACTCTTCAGAGTCCAACATGCAGGGTTGTACAGCGTGATGGAAAGAACAACAGGAATGTGCACTTTTTAGCTAGGGACAAATTCAACACCTTGCAGCAGTAAGTTAACCTGGTCACTATTTTCAGTGGTGCAACCATTAAAAGTTTTTAGACCCTGTTTCCACAAGTGTTGCAGAGCCAGGGTTTCACTACTTTGCTTCTGACATTGAGACAAAATGACAAGTTTAACAGAGATCATGATATCAACAGCTTGTCCTGACACCCTTTTTGTGCTGTAGGAGGCAGGTGAGAGTCACGAGACCCGTGATGATCACAAAGCAATGAGGATGGATATTAATGCAACCCAGTTTCTTGCCCTGTAAATAAGAGGAACTGCAGGGGAGGCTGTAGGGACAAAACTTTGCTGGAAAACATGGATATTGGTTAAAACTACAGAGCAAATATGTGAGAAAACAGCTTGAGAGTAATACCAAGTTTTTCCACCAAGCTTCAAGGAAAGAGAGATTTGTCTCTAAAATAATATTCTACTGTGTGGGCTTATTATCCTACAAAGGCTCTTCCTTTTCTCTTAATTTCTACTCTCCCTACTTTTCCGGTAGGCTTTCTGTTGATTTACAGTTCACTCAATCTGTCTTTCCTTCTTATTAACTCTATTGAATTGTTTGTCCCCATTACTACTTCAGAACAAAATCAAGCTGGACTTCTGTTTGGGTACTTCTTTTTAATCTTACAGATCTTCTATCTTCCTTTCAATTTTGTCTTTCATCTTCCATGTCCTTTAGAGGGGAGTTTTCTTTCAAATTGGGTCTTTCTTCAGCTTCTTGTTTATCTTTTTAATATTTTTCCTTGCAGATTAATATTTGGCTCAGATTCCATTTTACTGTCACATGGTTAAATTGCTTTTTCTCTCTTAGGCCTCTAACCTCATAAATCTATCTTCTTTATCCATCAAAAAGATCAGAGACAAAAAAAGAGGAACTCGCTAAGAGCAAAAAAATCAATACTTTATATTCACAGCATTAATTTGTGGGAACTGAGAAGCTTCTGCACTATCTGTATCATTGAAGCATCTACAAACTTTACTGGGATCAAAGTCCCACTGTGCTTCACAGAGACCATCCTTGTCTATAAGCAGTTTGTGCTCTAAGCAACCAGGATGTATAAACTGCAGAAAAAAAGAAAACTCTCCATCATGCAGATGGAGAATTGAGATGAAAGACAAGGTTTTTCTAAAAACTCAGCTACAATTAGGAAGGGAAATAAGTCCAAATTCCTCTGGTCTAGCTTTTGTTTTCATCCTTCAGCCTGATATGTCCTTTGGGCTGGCTCTGAGCCTTCAGAGACCACTAACATATGGACTCGAGTGAAAGTCATGCAAGAAGAATGGCTATAAAGACGAGATTTTCCTCAGGATGTTGGATGTGAGGCAGTGAACTAAGCTGGAAAATCTGGTCGTAAATGTCACAGGAAGAATTGAGTACTTCTGAATTTGTGGCTTACTGCTCGCAGAGCAGAGCAGAACAGCAGCCCCACTGACTCACTGGATGCTTTCATTGGGGGCTCATCTTTCTTTCTGATCCCTGGTCGATTAGAAGGGCTGTGCGTGCTTGGGGGAGCTATGCGGGGGGAGGAAAGAAGGAGGACAGTGGGAAAGGAAGGTGAGAACATTTACCCAGAGGACCAAGCAACAGAATGAAAAAGCTCTAAATCTTCACTGATGCTGTTACAATAAATCTAAACAAGTCTTATATGAAGACTTGCTCTCTTCATTCTTCTCCATGACTTCATTGTAGCTTTCCCGTTTATCACTCAGGTAAAAGAAATTAGGTAAAATTGTATGGACAGAGTCTAGTTGGAGACCAGTATCTAGTGGAGTCCCCCAGGGGTCAGTACTGGGGCCAGTACTATTCAGTGTCGTCATTAATGACTTGAATGAGGGATTAAGGTGCACTGTCAGCAAGTTTGCTGATGACACAAAGCAGGGAAGAGTGGCTGACACTCCAGCAGACTGTGCTGCCATTCAGTGAGACCTGGACAGGCTGGAGAGCTGGGCAGGGAGAAATTTAATGAACTATAACAAGGGTAAGTGTAGAGTCTGGCATCTGGGCAAGAACAACCCCAGGTACCAGTGTAGCTTGGGGACTGAGCTGTTGTAGAGCAAGAAGGAAGTAGAACACCTGCCTGATGAGGAAAGGCTGAGGGAGCTGGGTCTCTTTAGCTTGGAGGAGACTGAGGGGTGACCTCGTTAAATTAAATATGTGAGGGGTGGGTGCCACGAGGACAGAGCCAGGCTCTTCTCAGTGTCATCTGGTGATAGGACATGGGGCAATGGGTGTAACCTGGAACATAGGAGGTTCCATATCAATATCAGAAGGAACTTCTTCCTAGTGACAGTGATGGAGCATTGCAATAGGCTGCCCAGGGGGGTTGTGGAGCCTCCTTCTCTGGAGACATTTAAAACCTGCCTGGATGTGTTCCTGTGTGACTTGGTCTAGGCGATCCTGCTGTGGCAGGGGGGTTGGACTAGATGATCTTTCGAGGTCCCTTCTGATCCCTAATGATTCTATGCAGATGCCTGTATTAACATATTTCTATGGAGTACCCCATGTTGTCAGTTTTGACGGTACTTGGCTGTTTCCCTTGCTCCTAGTCAAATTACAGAAATTGATAAATATATTTTGTGTGAGACTTAGGCCTTTCTTTTCTCTAACAGTTATAATAATGACTTGCTTTGTGACATTTTAATTGCCAGATCCTTCATTGTTTTCAAAGTTTATAGTTTATAAGCTATAGTTCAGTGTCAAGAAGCTTTAGGAGGTAAGCCTTGGAACTTCAGCAAATTCGTACTAGGCTGTCAGCCTAGGCCTAGGTACAACTCGGGTCTAGTTTTAGCATTTACTGGAATGTGCTGCTAGAAAGACAGGGTGAAATACGCTCCCAGGAGGGCAGTGCCAATTTATGTTTCTGGCTTCACGCTATTTCTCCTGGGAACCAGTGACACTCACCTTCACCTATTCCTGTCAGGCAGAATTAAATAGCTGCATCTGTTGAAGAGGAAGAATTTTGCATGTACTTGTAATGTTGTAAAATATCCCCTATTCCCAAAATACAGTCAAACCAGTGTTTCACTATTCAGGGAGGAGTGGCGAGTGCAATAATATAGTACTTGCAGTCTCACTAAAGTTGGAAAATGTAGGGGGGCAACTAAAAAATATGACACTATTTGATGCTGGAAGAGTAAATCTGGCACCCTGGAGGGGACAGTTGGAGGTGTGAGACGTGAGCAGTAAATCCTAGGCACTTAGGAATAGATAATTATCAGTGGCTAGAGACAAATTATTGTTTCTTGTTATAAACACAGGACGTTTCTTTAGTACCAAGACTAGAACCAGAGGAGTAGATAAGATAGGAGGCTGGTAGGAGACTGGTAGGAGGATGAAGTGAGTTACTCTGTTTACCTTTGAGGCCTTGTGTTAATTGCTTGTAGTGGAAAACAGAACTAACCAACCACGTAACCTTTGAATGTGGCAAGACAAAGACAACCGGTAGAATGTAGCTTCTGATGAATACTGCATGGTGTATAAACACAGCTATTTTGTAGAATGACTTCTGACTGATGACTTCTGGTATCTGAGCATTACGTCAGACTACCCCTCGCCACAACGCAATAGGAAAAGACCTTCAAGTTCATGTAGTCCAACCATTAACCCAAGACTAAGAAGTCAATTTCCTCTTGTCCTATCAATAGCCACTTGGTTGAACAGACCCACTCCCACCTCTCTGTCAATGCTGCAGACAGCATCCTTAGAAGGAAAAAATTAAAAGCTATAAAGAGGGACTTCAGGGCCTTGGGTCAGGTAGTCAAGGGAGTGGGAGCCCAGGTA
>JAOXOE010027274.1:0-18868 GCA_028565055.1 Phoeniculus purpureus
TAGGTGATCCTGCTGTTGCAGGTGGATTGGACTAGATGATCTTTTGAGGTCCCTTCCAATCCGTTATGATTCTATGAATATTCTAGAAACGAATGTCACCAGCAGACTGGTGAGCATGCCAGAACCAGAAGAGTTTCAGCTTGCTGATTCCAGCACTGGAGTTGCTTGTCTGCTACTACTAGCAAGATGGTTGGAGGAAACAGTTACAGGATGCCATGGAGGCATCAACATGCCAACAGGAAAGAAGCGGCTCAGACTTGCCAGCCGTCGAAACTTGTCTCACATGACAGAACCTGTGGCACAAAGATTCAGCTTCTCTCCTTTGCAATTTAGTTTCTGTTCTACCCTGAATTACAGATTCTGTCAATTGACACCGAAGTGTCACACAGATCATTCTGCAAGAATAAGCACAGCTTTAGTTAAATTGATTAAATTAATCTGGTGCACTTCTTTATTGTTTTTCTATTCAGTTATTGTCCCAATATGGCATCTAGCTGTCAGAAATAGCATTCAGTAAAATTTAGAGGTTAGCAGTTCATCTTTGGTTTTGGTGGTGGGTTTTTTTTTCCCCTATATGAGCATGTATAAAATAAAATCAATTAAATAGCGGGAACGCAATTTCTAGTGGCACTTTGCTATGTCTGATTAATATATTTCAAATATTTTCCACTGAAAATTTGCTCTGCTTGATTCTCTTCCCTTGGAAACTGTTATTTAGTAAAAACTAATCAACCTGTCAACATTTTGTTTATTTTTAAATAGCATCATTTATTATTATTATTATTACAGTGTCACTTTGTTGTTTGCCATCTAGAGGACTCCAGGAGCATCAGCTAGCCGTGTGACCCTCCTGTTTGACATTCAGGGTGCCTGCCCCTTCTCCCACTGCTATGACAAGGTTACACAAAGTCTGCAGCCTTGCGAAAACAGGTTCCTTTGGAAGCTGGAGCTCTGACAGACTCCATACACAGCAAGGCACCCATGACATCTTGGCATCTGCCAGCTCCACTCTTGCTTGATTAGCTCTCGGTTACCTCAGTGATAATGTCTGGAGGCACTGATTAATGTACAATAACGGTACATCTCACTGGAAAGATAAGCTTATAGAAGATCAATTAAGCAGTGGCAATTTCACAGGCTACACACCAGAAGAATGGTACTTGCAGCCTTTTCTTGGAGCTATGGTTTAATCAGTTTCTTCTGCCTGCTCCAGAATTATCATGTAAAAAAGAAACTATCACAGGGAGAGTGGGGAGGGTGGGGTAAGGAAACACCCTGAAAGGTGCTGGTACCCATCAAAATTGCAAGGGAGAATGAATACGAATCAAGACCCCTGAACATTCCCTCGGCTGTCAGAAGGTTACAAATCCTGCTTGGATGATAAGACAAGAAGTTTTTTCAAATGCAAACTTGCCATAAATGGTACATAGGAGAATGCCATTGTTTCATGCAATTACTTTGTTGCCTGGGCAACCATGTACAAAAGTTAATGTAAGTACAGGTTTAAAGACGAAGTGTCTCCTAAATTGGAATAAAACCTCATTTAACAGTGTAGATGATCCACGGGAAATAAGAAAAATGACCTGAGTGTAACTATAAAAAGACCTCTTCTTCAGCAAGAGTGTAAATTAAAGGTTACTTGCCTCCTTCAGTTTTTGTTCAGTTATTTTAATAATAGTAAAGGCAAAAATCTCCAGGAACTGTATCTTAAAACAGATATAACACTGAAAAGTTAAAGAACATCAATATCAAAAAGAAGTTAAAGAACAACAATCTTCCTTATGAGAAATCATGTAAACAACAAAAGTTTCCAAAGATGGTTGGTCTTACAAGAGTTTTTAAAACATACAATGAATTATTTTGCCCTAGGAAACAGTAATGAGAAAGATTGTTCTTCCGATAACTATATTTAATGCAGATGCGGGAGGGAGAAAGCCTGTATTGAACTGGGTGGTCAGTTTTGTTACTGGAATGACTACAACTCTTCCTATCACCATACTGGATTTTATGGCAGAATTATGGACCATTATGTCCATTGCAGTGACTCCTCTGGAGCACAGCAGCCAAAGGTATATTGAATGTGGCATTAAAACGCATTGCTGTGTGCATTCTTCAGGGTATTTTGCATCCCTCATTACATGCCAAAGTGCAGAATTGCCCACAAATGAGAGAGAGAGAGGTCACCTAACAGCAAAAGAGCAGAAATAAAGATAGACAAGGATGTTTTTCTTTATTAAAATATGACCTGCAAAGAATCCTGCATTCCCATCCATTTTTGTAATGGCAGCAGCTACCTCTGATGATTTTTTATATATATATGTGCGTATATACAAAAATACATATATGGAAAGGAGCCCTGGCTGCAGAATAAAAGGAAAACTGTTCTCAATTTGGAAGGAGGATTAAAAATATTCAGCTTTCTTTGCTTTCCAAATATGTGCCTTAGTCATGAAAGGAAGATAAACTGTTGTGCAGCCTTTGTCACTACAGCATCAAACAAGAATATCTCCAGGACTTAACGGACAAAACGCAAGCCAACACATTGAAAGGAACAATGCTGGACTACTGGAGACACGGAGGAACTGACCTAGCAGGTCTTTTCCATCACTTATTTCTTTGACTCTTGTGCAAATGCATACTAAAGTTCGACACATACTCACTAAGACACCGCGAGGAAGTGAAATACACAATAGAATAATACAATCTGGCCTGTTAGGAAGTAGCAATTGTGTTTTGCTGGAAAAGTCAGGTAGGAAGAAAAGAGGTTTCTGACTGATGTTGAAAGAAAACCCCCTTTGTGCTAATCCAGTTGGGCATGATTTTCACAAGTGCAAAACACTTAAAACTCCACTTGAAGTCAATAGAAGCTGCAAGTGCTCAGCACTTCTGAAAATCAAACCCTTTGGGAACCGGTGAAGAACAAAGAGCAAAGAACTTGTGCCTCAGATAAACTGACTGTCAAAATTTGTAGAGCTGCCATCGTCTTCTCATTTAAACATGTTCTTAACACCTTCCCCTGCCTCTGAGTGATAGCTACAAGTCACTCCAATCTGGCACTGGCTAGGCAAGCAGCAAGCTAAGATTTCTGCAGCTACGCTCATGCTTTCGGTTTAGAATTATCGCTCTGCCCATATAACCCCTCATCTGTCCTCCTTCATCCATTTCACGTGCTGTTTCCTGGCCAGGATAGATACCTTCAGAAAACAGCAATCAGAAGCAATCAGTTCCCTTTATCTTGAAGTGCATTCTTTATTCTGAAACGCGTGACGACGGATCTCTCCAAAGTTGCAAGACCACAAAAATAATAAATTATTCAGCTTCAGCCAGTGGTTATTAACCCGAGCTGGTAGAATTGCAAAATTATCAAGCTGACATTACAAATCAGTGGTAATTGGAAGGTATCAATCTTTGGGTGTCACAGTTCTACAGCAACATGCCTCAGAATAAAGAAGAGGAATTGGGCATTGAACAAGTTACTTATAAATATACTTCAGAAACTGTAGTTTGCTCCTGAGGAGGAATGAAAACTTACAACGTTATCTATGTGCAGTAAAGAAATGAGATCTTTTAGGAATTCCCATGAAGAGAAAGAAATGCCTTGGCATGACTCATAAAATAATAGCAGGAATACTACTTTGCATTGTTTCAGCACCTTCTATCTCAGAGGCTGAAAGCAACTTTATACAAATTAATGGATTAAGCCTGACAATACACCTTTGAGGGGCACCGTTCACTTCACGTTACAGAAAGCTCACTAGAGGCAAAAGGATTCGAAATGTCTTGCTAGATTGATACCTGGAGAAAGCTTTAAATACAGTCTTTGTGGGAATTGCTGGCTTTTTGTGAAAGCAGGGGGAAAAACGTCAGTTTATCCATCAGCACCATTCAGATCCCACTAAATCGCTTCTGAACCCGATGATCATAAATTTGAAAGAATTTAAGTCTCCACAATTTATAATTTCCTTCTAAACCCTGGAGGTTAGTGAAGGCAAAGATCCAACAGTGTCCCTCTGCCATGGGTTCTACATTTTCCAAATCTTTTGTTTGGCAACTATGCCTGATAGCCATCCTGGTCATAGAACTCAATACAAGCCACAGTTTGTTTTCTGCCCCCGGGATTTAGTGGAGCGGAGAGAAGAAGAATTGAGGTTATCATGGGGGGGTTAGTGGACACAGATCTACAGGACATTTGAGTGAAATCGTCCCGCTAACAGAATAACTATGCTTGCTTAGTTAATGTATAGCATTGATCTCAGAACCGGTCCCTTCAGAAAAGAACATCAGATACCTGAGTGCTAAAACACATCTTCCAATATCCATCCTTAATTTCTACCTAATGACACATCCTTGGATAGGCACCAACCCAGCACACTTTGAAAAGACCGTAATCTGTGTGAAATGGAAGAGCTGTCACACTGAGATAAGCTCCAATACCACAATTTTACTAAAAATTGCTATCTGCAAACTCTTTCTGTAGCAAGGTAAACAGCTCCAGCTAACCTACTTTCTACAGAGTCAAAGGAAATCGTTTCAAAGGATACCAGAGGTTCACATACCAAAACAAGTACGAGTCTCTCTATGCCTGCTTATAAACGTGTTTACCATGACCGGGCTCTACCCACAGCATCAATTTAACAGAAGAGAAGTTCACAAAAACATCCAAGTGTGTGTTCCTGTGCACAAGTGCAATAACACTTCACATATTTTCTCAATAAATGCAGACATGCAGGAACATAAGGAGGTGAGCTGATGAAAACTGCCTGGGGACACGCGTCCTGAGGACAAGCCAGAATTGCATGATTTATTAGGACCCTCAGGTTCACCCACAGTAGATCTTAACTGACCACATCAAATTTGGGAAATGTACTGTTGGTGGTGGCACATAAAGTGTGTAAGTACAGCGACACAGAAAACTCACACGACAGTGAGGAAACACTGGTTGCAATCCCAGTAGAAAAGCTCTCACCTACTAGTGCTACTACTAATACATAATTAATTTACCTTCTGATAATGGCTTTACCTTCTTCCCGAAGCGACACAAGAAGCATAGCATGAGTTCCCAAACGCTACGTGGACACTTCACAACCTTCCACGGGTTTTGAAAACTGGTATATGAGTTATATGGATCCCTTTGAAAGACGAAAGGCTTTTCAATTTGAGGTGGAGAGGACTGTAAGTCATTTCACCGCAGCCACAGAGCTCTAGTGATGACCTTGTCCCACCAGAGCACAATGAAGGATCTTTGCATTTGTGCCTCTCCTGATCTCAGGTCTGATTATCTCTTCAAATGAGAAGAGGATGCAGTAAGTTTGAGAGCAGTGTGGAAGCCTAGCTGATGAGCTCCCCACTCAATAACAACTCAAGGTAAAAGGAGGAAATTGCCAGGACTTCACACACACAGTATCACACACACAGTATTACCAGGGTTGGAAGGGACCTAATAGATCATCAAGTCCAACCCTTACCAGAACTGTCCCAGGGTCAGCTGCCTTCAGTCATTCTGGTGAAGAGCCTTGAGCACAGGTCCTATGAAGAGCAGCTGAGGGAGCTGGGACTGTTTAGTCTGGAAAAGAGGAGACCTTATGGTTCTCTACAACTACGCGAAAGTATGCGATAGAGGAGTGAGTGCTGGTCTCTTCACACAAGTAACTGGTGACGGAACAAGACACAAGAGCCTCAAGTTGCACCGGGGGAAGTTCAGATTGGATATTAGGAAAAGTTTTTTCCCTGAAAGGGATGTCAGGCATTGGGATAGGCTGCCCAGGGTGGTGGTTGAGTTGCCATCAAACCTCCATGGACATGTTCAAAAGGTGCAAGGATATGGAGTCGAGGAACGTGGTTTAGTGGTGGACTTAGAAGGGTAATGGACTTGGTCTTTTCTGATCTATATGACTCCATAGACATAACTTTGGAGGATGCCTCAAGCACAGCAAGTTTATAGAGGACCACAAAGTTCACCAAGTTTGCCTCACTGCACAGAGTGTTAGCGGCGGCAAGAAAGAAGGGCATCTCACTGGTACTTTTGATGCTCGAACATCAGTGCTCCTAACTCCCAGCTAGTGAACACACCAGCTAAGCATACCGGAGGGAGAACAGCACAGTGGCAACACACTGACAAGCCGATTCGATTTCAATTAGCATTTCAGCTTCAGCTGACAAGTCAGAAAGACAGAGTGGGGGAAACATCTATGTGAGACAGCGATACTCAGTGCAGAAACTCAGCAGACAGGGAAATAATGTAAAGGCTGCTTGATTTGCAAATTGACTCATGTGGTAAAATCAGTTTCCTTATTATTATTTTACAAGACAGAAAATTAAAGGGGGAGGGGAGATATATAATTAGATGAAATTATTTAAATCTGAAAGAAACTATCAGGAAGATGTGAACACTTCAGTGACTTCTTAAAAATGCTGTAGAAGTAACAGGCAGGGGGAGCTCCTCTGCTGGTCAGAGGTGAAAGAAAACCCAGAAGGTCCAGGAGCTGCTGCCATCGTTGAGCAGGTGCCATCGTCGAGCCACCTGCTAATTAAAGGGTCCCTGAAAATTTAAGGCTATGGGATTTCCCACCAGTTACAAGCTGAGTGGATGCAAAAGTGAGGATCTATTACAACTGGCATTTTTGGTGAAAATGAGCTACGCTTTAGATCTATTTTCCCTCAGGGTTTTGAAGAAGGGGGACAGATGGTTGGATAATTTATACCATTTGGCATGCAGTTACATTTGGAAAAAAAAAGAAGGGAAAAGAAAAGAAACTGAGAGAGACAGACAGACATGAGCTATACATATCCAGGCAGAGATGCAACCATTTTAGACACAGATTTGCTGGGGCAATACCACCGGTACGTGTCGCTAAATATTCCAATGGCAATTTTAAATTGAAGATAGAGATTGGTGGATCCAGCGCAGAGGAATCAGAGGGATCAATAGGAATTTCATAAACACCCAAAATGAGGCTCTCAGAAAGCGCTTGGATCCTTTGGTTTACGCTGATACGTGAACATGCCTTCCACTTTATAGTCTCATTCAACGTAAGATCTCAGGTGTTGGTGGTTTTCTTGTATGGTGACGAAACACGTAATGCTGTAGCGAGTACCAGAGCGTATCAAAAACAATTCAAACACGGTGTTTCATGAAGTGTAGATTCATGAACTTCAGAGCATCTCAAACGGAGATGAGTTAAACGAACAATGAAGGCTCTCCATTCTCAACCTGAGACACGGCAAATCATCTACAAAGGGAAACGTGGCAAAGTGAGGGTCTTTTTCAGCCTGTCTTCCTCATGAAGTGAGTTTATGTTAAAATGTCCTCTAATCTGTCAGTCTGCTCCACACCACTGTACCCACCAGCCAGTTTTAACTAAATTTGTCAAAGACATCTGATTGATACTGCAGTGAGACAGGCTATGCAGAGACAGATGAAGGAGACACACTCAAATTAGATCCCCAGCTGAGGGAGAGCTCATAACCTGAACTTGGTGGTGGTGTTACACACCACAGCATCCAAAAGAAGCAACGCCGCAGGGAGCTGCTGTGCACAGTCCACTGCTCCCACATCGATCTGCAAAACAAATCTCACCCCAAAAATCTCCTTGCGGCCTCTCTGTCTGGTGGAGGTGGAACGCTCACCTCAGCAGCCTCAATTTCCAGCGCTGGCACTGCTCTGGAGCTAACATTTACTTTCTTAAATGTGTTTCTCAAACAGCTACCTCAGGAAGGTCTCAGAAAAAGCCAAAGCAATCAGAATACGTAAGGAGAGCTGTGTCAAAACTGAAGCTGTAAATATTAAAAACCCATCGCATGAATATTGCAGAGCTAAATGCTGCGTGTTGGCAGAAAGCCCACAGTTGCCAGTGACCTTCTTGGGGAAGGGAAGGCTGACCTCCAAACAGCCGCACAGGGGTCGCGCGTGTTTGTGTTTATCGTGCATACAAATACAGACCCGTCTGTTGACCAACTCTGCGGGACATTTACAGTAGTTATTAAACCCGATCTCTATTGTTTCAACCTTTCCAGATCTCTGCCAATGTTTGTACAGTAAATGCTCTCATCTACAAAGGGAAACGGGGAGAAGAAATAAAATGAAAGCATGACAATATTGGACACAGAGGCTCTCACAGCCTCAGTAGTTCCTGAGGCACAGGCAGCCGGGTCATGGGAGAGGTGGGAGAGCAGCATGGGTACCCGGTACTGCAGCCTCAAGAGACTCCACTTTTTGAAAGCAAAAGCAGAAAGCAGCAGCTCCAGTCTGCCAACAGAGGAGCTACGGAGGCTGCTGTGGCTGGTAGCGATTCTGCTGCGTTGACACCAAAAACCTCTGCTGCAACTTGTTGGTGCAGCCTGGGAGAGAAACAGCAAGAGAGGAACCCAAGAGCAATGATGAACTTTTGGAAAGGCTTGAAAGTAAACGCTCAACGTTCACAGCCTATGGACCACAAGACTGCGTTGGTTTGTTCCTTGGACTTGGGGTTCTGGGCGTGAAGCCGTCTCTTCCAGTATTAAAAATCCAGGCTGTGCCACAACGAACCTGAACTTGTTACGGCAGAACAAAAATACGAGCAGGTTTTGAGAATCTCACTCGTTTTCACAGGGAAAAAAGGTACAAAAGATGGCATTTTAACAGAGGAAGGGTTGGTGAACACCTTAGACACATCCCTGGCACTAGAGGTTTTTATTCACTGGGCTTTTAATTTGTTTTCACAGCGGTTTGAACAAATTGAATTTGTTAATTAAAGCGGTAAAATGAAATGCTGAACATTATTGACTAGATGCTAATTACATTAGAAGAGATATCGGGGGAGGGAGGAGTCCTTGTTTTCAATAGCCAGGACAAATCATATTAAGAGAGACAAGTGATCAGTCTGAGCCCAAATTCTGCAGGGAAAAAACTGTTTACATATTGTGGTTTAATGTTTATCATTCATGATCTTCAATTGGCAATACCAATAGAAACACGATTACTGCAGCTCGCTATTGTACTTCTTTTCAAATTTCACTCTAGTTTATAACATCCACTAAGCAGAGGTCGTTACCCAATTAAATGCAATGATGCTCACTGTGCTAATCAGGAAGGACATTATTTTAAAGTTGGCCTCATGAAAATGCAAGCAGCTCACACATTCCATCTCTGAAAAGCACTTCGAGTCTTCAAGCTAAACTTTTAGTATTAAAAACAAATTAATACCAAGTCGACTGTTTTGGTTTCCTCATAGTCTCTCTCATTTTATGAACTTCATTTCCATATTAGCATATTATTTTCAGTAAAACTTTCATTTTGCCCTTCATGTATTTGTGTGAGCATAGCTTGGACTTGGTATTACTTGACTCAGTGTAA
Source organism: Phoeniculus purpureus (assembly GCA_028565055.1). Taxonomy (NCBI): domain Eukaryota; kingdom Metazoa; phylum Chordata; class Aves; order Bucerotiformes; family Phoeniculidae; genus Phoeniculus; species Phoeniculus purpureus. Next base: position 9,332 of record JAOXOE010027274.1, read on the forward strand.
TTTAACATGAACCTGTACCAAATCCTTCCCGTCAGTGTCCACTACACAGTATCTGCTAAGGGGGTACCTAGGTGAGTCAATTCTAACAACAAGCAGAGACCATACGATTACGATTGCTGCCTTCAAAGGCAAACCATAAAATCCCATTGATGTGAAAATGCCAACAGATTTTGGTTCCTGAGGTACCCAAGTCATGTCTGGAAACACAACTGAGCCCCCAAATACCTTAACTGACGACTAAAATTGTGCTCTACGCGCATGCGTGTCTTTCCAGATCGAAGCTGCAGACGCTGAAACGTGTGGCTCGAAGTAAAATCCAGCTTGTGCTCTCAGAGTTGCATTGATTCTGCAGTACTAAGAGCCATAATAAAGATTACCAGAAGCTTTCTGTGTCGGATGATTCAGAATGCAGAGAGCCAGGATTTGCTGAGTAAGAAGAACCATTTTCAGATTGACAGTTTTCTCCCTCTATGTTGTGTTCATAATCATGTTCCTTTTCTTTGAACACCACTGGGATACTTAGTGCCTTACAAAAACAGAAGGGGACTCTTAGAAAGAATGAAGGTATTACACTCCAAAAGGCATCAAGCCTCTGCTGGTCGTAAATACCCTGTAAACAATAGATGATGCTGCATTATACAGAAACAAAGAACAACTGTAGCACAGAGAATCATTTTTAAACCTTGCTGGGCAGCGGGAATAAAGAACGTTCTTTCTTTAGAGCCACAGCAGAGAAGTGGCAATAAAATGATAAAGAATGGGTAAATGCAAGTGAAAGAAACTGGAGCAACAATTCCTATGTCTAAGAAATAGGGACAGAGCAAGGAAACATAAACTGCAACTGTCGGTGACAGCAAAGCCAGCTGCAAAGCAAGGCACAGCCACCTACATTAGCTTAAGCAATGAGTGCAATAAAGCCCCTAGCACAGGAAGGTGATAAATTAAAGGTTCTCAGCTTTGGCATGTCGAGAGAGTTTTAACAGGGACAAAGAGAAGACAAACAAATACCCTTTCTTTCTCTTAGCTGTTAAGAGCATGTTCTTTGTTCTCCTTTCCAGTATGTACACACAAAACACAGAGTGGCCTAAATGGCACATGTTTATTTCTTGTGAGAAGTTAATTGCCTGACAGCAGGGCAACCTTGCTGGGCTCTGCACCACCCCAACATCACCAACACCCACCCCATGAGTAACTACACCCATTCAAGCAGGCTCATTGAATCTGAGCCCTTCGAGCATGGTCAGTGTTGAGGACTGTGGTGTCCCTGGGTACTGTGCTGCTCCAAAGCCTCTCCAGCCTGGAACAATGCCAGTTGCATCACTGCACATACGCTGGGAATGACTCTGTGCACATGCAGTCAGCCTGACAGATGCTGTGCAGAGTTATGATGCACAACTAAGGTAAAAATTGCAGCTGATTTTCACAATTGTTCTAGCTATTGAGAAAAGTAGTGGATTTCTCCAAAAACAGCTCAGGAAGTTTGTCTCACATGCCTTTTATAAAGGACATAGACTGTGACCTTATAATATGGAAGACCAGGAACAATACAGACAGCTGACACTTACAGCATTGGCTGATGGGTCTATGGAGACTCCTTCAAGTTACAGATGTGCAGCCTGGACCTGTGGGAATCCAGCTCTTGAGATGACACTGACTTGAAATAGAATATTTCTCAATTTATTTCTTTTTCAAGTTCTTAGTTGAAGATCACAAAATAACAAACCTAGTTGCATCCCTACATTCTCTCATCAGACCCTTATAATCACCCCAAGTGGCCGTCCCCTCCTTCCATGACCTATACATTTTCTTCTTCCTCTTCAGTTTGCCCAGCAGCTCCCTGTTTAACCACACAGGTCTTATGGCTCCCTTCCTTGACTTCCTTCCTGTTGGGATGCTCTTGTGTTGTGCTTCAAAAAAACATCTTTGAATGTTAACCAGTTACCCTGAGCCCCTTTACCTGCCAGTGCCCTGTCCCATGGGACTTCCCCTAGCAATTGCTTGAAAAGGCCAGAGTTGGCCCTCCTGAAGTCCAGGGTTGTGATTCTGCTAGGTATTCTGTTCCTGAGACACGAGACCTCAAACTCCACCATCTCACGGTCACTGCAACCAAGGCTGCCCTCAACCTTCTCTGCTTCAACCAGTTTACATACATAACTGGATTATGTAATTATATTATTTTAATGTAAGGGTGTTTTTGTGGAAGATTTTCTTTGCCTTCCTTCCGTCTGCTTGCATTTCTTGGCTAGAAATTACTGTCAGAAATCTGATATACCAATACAATAATTAAAAAGTATTAAACTCAAGATACCACTGAGTAAAATAATGCATTATAAAAATAAAAAGCAATGTGAAAAGAAAGGTATCCAGGTATAATTTCAACACATCAGTGCTCTTCCAGTAAAGAAAGATTTATTTGGCTAGAGAAGCTTAAAGACCACTCTTTCCTGTAAAGTGTGAACTTTAACTATTTACAATGATGATGAGAAGGTTGCTGAGGTAAGACAAAAGAAAGACTTTCCCAGGCAGTTGTAAGAATGGAAATAAAAAACTTAAAAGGTTTCCAGCTGGAGGAAAACTTTGCTATTGTGCACATTAGTCACTAAAATGCTAAGCATTTATTTCTGCCTAAAGAACAAGAATTAGTAATTGCTGGTATTAGATTTCTTATCAATAGCTAATGGGACAAATGCACTCAAAATAGTTCCTCTACTCCAATACAAACATTAAAAAAGTAAAAATCTAGGTTTAAGAAAAGTAAATATAAATCTAACTTGGAAGAGTCAAACCTCTGATTTGTCTTGTACTGTCTATGGGCCAGAGTGTTCATCTAAAAGATCCATCTTTAAAACTCCTTCATTACTAACCAGTTATCTCTGAGTCAGTACTTTTCATATTTTTGTTTAAAGAATTCAGCTGCTTTTTGTATCGCTAACCTTTACAATTCAAAGATGTACAACTAATCCAAATAGGAAGCAACACTTTATAATTACAACTACAAAAATGAGGAAAATCTGGAAAGACACTTTGGATTTTTGATCAGTATGCTAAAAATTCTCACACTCAAAGTCATCCAGTGATTTCTAAAAACTTCATTAATGTATGTCTCACTGTATCTACATCACATTTAAAAGCCTGTTGGTATTAGCTGAATGTGAAATGGGAACGCTACGACCACAACCACTTTTGATGCGTTGGTCTGTTTCCAAGTGGAATCACTAGCATTCCTTAAACATGAGATACTGATTTGTTTCACGGCAGCTTCCTCAGGCCAGCGCCTCTTTTGCGCCATTTCACATCTTTTCAAAAACAGCTCCGTGAACTGCAACACATCTTCAAGTCTCTGACAACTGGAAAGAAAAGTATAGGGTTTTCTGAAAGTCACACCTATCCTTGCTCTTCTCTATAAAAACTTCCATCAAGCTTCTACAAGTTTTGCTCTTTATCACATTAAGAATGACTACCTAATAAAGACAACACAGCGTAAGATACTGAACATAATTTAATTGAGAGATCAAAGAGGACCTTTGCAAAAACAATCAGTTAAAGGATGTGGAGAAATTCTTTCACTGTAATTAATGTCTGGATTTGCATTAACAAAAGATATTAAATATCAAAAACACAGAGAAGAATAAAAGTACTTTCAGATGTTTTAGTTCTAATATGAAACATTTTTGTGCATTTTAAAGTATCTCTTTATGTAGAGACTGCAACAACAGTGAAAATTCGAACCTTTGTAGTATCTGACATTACTTCTCATTTTTGGCTTCCAGATACCATTTTTACCAATAAGAAAGAATAATTTTTACTCAATCTTTAACTCACAGTCAACTGGTCAAGTCTCTAACTCTCATACTTTCTTCCACCAACACAATAAGACACTAGAGACCTGTCCCCATTCCCAGTTTAAGTAGTATACTTCTCAAAAGAACTTGCAACAAGCTTCAGTCACTGCATTAAGTCAGAAAAACCAGGCTCAGTTTGACAGTAATCACCAGCAGAACTGTATCTTTAAATAAAAGTTACAGAGCTAATTTTTCAACACACCAACATTAGAAGTTGTGTTATACATGAACTGCAATATTACCATCTCTTAACTGGAGACCAAGTTATGTGACTCCATCACAGTTTCTAGCCACAAACAGAAAAGGCAACATCAACTTGTATTAGTCTACATTCACCAGAATCTCTCAAATAGCATTTACCAAGACAACGACAGATCATCAAGATTTCACCCTATTATTAGCCATTGTTTCAATTTCTGATCCCTTTTGCAGTAATCACCTGATACGGCTATTTTTTTGAATGAAGTTGCATAGCCTCATGCTTCTCATGACATTTAGACCAAAATGTTCTGAATGTCACATGCTAGCACACTTGTTTTCTGTACAAGCTACACTATCGAAACACCACCTTGGAACAGGAAAAAACAAAAATTTAAAAAAATCACAGCAACTGTGCTTCCTAATGGAGCTTCATGACAATGGGGTAAGACCTGGCTGCAGCAGTTTTAAGACTCATCTCCTAAGGAGGGGAAAACACAGTTATCAATAACAAAAATAACTGTTCTCTACACAAGCAGATGGTGTGTTTAGATCAGTGTGTACCACCAGCTTTGCGTCCAAATTGACTCCATAACACAACCATAGGATTCAGGAGCAACAGTCACATCTTGATAGTGAACCAGTGCTGGAACACTTTTTGATGTCTACACTGTGTCTTGTGGCTAATGGTGATAAATACTCCACAGTACAAAGAAGAGTCTTTCCTTGGTTGACATATCAAAAGAAAGGGACTTACATTTCAAATACAAGCTTGTTCACCACCAGAAAGTTTCTGTGAATTACTCTACATACTTCTAAAACCTGAAATCTGTCCTTGTGTAGTACAAGTTCAACCAGTGCTAGAATCACACAGAATCGCAGACTATCAGGGTTGGAAGGGACCTTGAAAGATCATCTAGTCCAATCCCCCGCCACAGCAGGATCACCTAGACCAAGTCACATAGGAACATATCCAGGTGGGTTTTAAACATCTCCAGAGAAGGAGACTCCACAACCCCCCTGGGCAGCCCCTTCCAGTGCTCTGTCACCCTCACCATAAAGAAGTCCCTTCTCATATTGATGTGGAACCTCCTGTGTTCCAGCTCACACCCATTGCCCCTTGTCCTATCACTAGATGACACTAATAAGAGCCTGGCTCCATTCTCCTGACACCCATCCTTCACCTACTTATAAACATTAATGAGGTCACCCCTCAGTCTCCTCCTCTCCAAGCTCAAGAGACCCAGCTCCCTCAGCCTTTCCTCATAACAGAGGTGTTCTATTCCCGTCATCATCTTCATAAATGCTTATCTGTGCCAGCTGAGGCTCTGGATTGATTTTTGGTACCTGTTTTAGCCCCCACTTTCCACTGCTCCACCAAATCTTTAGACTGATCTGAACTACTGGTGCTGAGTCACTGACTTGATGCTGCCCTTTGAAGTCTTCCTCTTTCTCACACCACAACCACAGAGCACAGCCTGCTTGTAAGTTTCCAGAAGCAAGTGCTAGAATGAAGGAGACCCTCAGGTGCAAGCACGGAAAGGATCTCTGCTGGGTTTAACTTTTAATTGCCTTAGGTTTGACGGGCACAGCTATGTCGTGGATCTGAGAACTCAAATTGCCGCTTTCCATACTGCAGATGTTTCTCATGTCAGCCTCTGGGATTTGATTACGCCTTGTATTTAGCAAACATAAGAACAACAGAAAGATTTGCTCTAATTTAGGCATCTTTGCTTGAAGATAAAGATCGGCATTTCTATTTTCCTTTCTTATTCTCATAACGTAAACCCAGAGAGCTGTTACTCACCCACAGTGAAAGCAAACACCAGCGTCTGTGCCTTAAAGCAGCATCCAGCAGAACAAGCATATTAAGGCAACCCCACCCCTACTCATAGCATAGAAACTTACCACGAGGAGTCCAAATGTAACAGGAAATATTCCTGAAAGGTAGTACTTTTCCCCAAACGAGCGCTCACCTGTTTTCCATCACTGCCCAGAACCTTCATGCAAAAAACAGCCTATAATATTTTAATGAAAATATTCTACCTACTGCACAGAAACTTCCTTTTTAACCCAGACTTGATTATCAATTTTTAAAGCTGTCATGTTTTAGATATATTTTTCTACCCCTCAGCTCAGCTCTTCTCACCCTGGATACTTCAAAGGGAATCCTAACAAGAGAGGAGGGTCTCTTTGCCACAGTAGAGGGGGAAAAGAGTAAAATCACACAGAATCACAGAACATTGGGGATTGGAAGGGACCTCGAAAGATCATTTAGTCCAATCCCCCCACCACAGCAGGATAAGCCTGCACAGGAACGCGTTCAGGCAGGTTTCAAACATCTCCAGAGAAGAAGACTCCACGATCCCCCTGGGCATGTGAATGGTTCAAAATCAAAGCAAGGGCACATCATCAAACTTCCTGGGAGATGATGAACAGCTTCAGGAAGGAAATGGTATTTCTTAATGTACAGTTTAACAATGAGAATGGATGCAAACACCCTGATTGTGCAGAGGGATGGAGATGCTGGGAGGGAGGGAGAATGTGAAGAGGTACAGTGTAAGTGGGAGGGTGCGCCGCGTGCTCTGCAGAGTGGGGGCTGAGTGTTTTCTTTCCTGTTTTTCTTGAATTGCGACTGTCTGTCAAAGTAAACAGCCCCAATTATATTCAGCTGGATTGACACATACAGAGCTCAAGGCTGGGGAGGAGAATATTTCAATAAGCAGCTGAGTTACTGAAGGCACGAGGACATGAAGTTTTTGTCTTGCTTCATCCTCCTCCTGACATTTTAAAATGTCAAGCTCCTGTCCACACTTCTGCCTTATTTCTCACCTAGTCTACAGGCAAGCAAGGGAAAGTTACCCGTTACCTGCTTAAAAGGAACCACATGGTACCACTGGAGATTTTAAAATCACAGAATCACAGAATCACTCTGGTTGGAAAAGACCCCTGGGATCATCGAGTCCAACCATCTGCCCTAACTTACAAGTTCACCCCTAAACCACATCCCTCAACACCTCATGCAAACGATCTTTAAACACATCCAGGGATGGCAACTCAACCACCTCCCTGGGAAGCCCAGTCCAGTGCCTGACCACCCTTTCTCTGAAAAAACTCTTACAATCATAGAATCATTAGAGACTGGAAGGGACCTCGAAAGTTCATCTAGTCCAATCCCCCTGCCACAGCAGGATCACCTAGACCAAGGATCACCTAGATATTATTTTCCTAATATCAAGTCTAAACCTGCCCTGTTATACCTTGAACCCAGTCCCTCTTGTTATATCACTAATTGCTTGCAAGAAGAGACCAGCACCAATCTATTCACAATGTCCTTTCAGGTAGCTGTAGAGAGTGATGAGGTCTCCTCTCAGCCTCCTCTTTTTCAAACTAAGGAGCCCCAGATCTTTCAGTCTTTCCTCATAAGCTTTATTCTTCAGGCCCTTCACCAGCTTAGTTGCCTTCATCTGCACCTGCTAAATGAGAAACAAAGTTGGAATAATGGCACAACTCTACAGTTGTCAGGAACTGGAACACAGGCAATTCAAAGAAGTAAGTTTGCAAACATCAGTCCCGGGACACACAAGGTTCCACATAAATATGAGAAAGAACTTCTTCCCAGTGAAGGTGACAGAGCACTGGAAGGGGCTGCCCAGGGGGTTTGTGGAGTCTCTTTCTCTGGAGACGTTTAAAACCCGCCTGGCCATGTTCCTGTGCAACCTGGTCTAGGTGATCCTGCTCTGGCAGTGGGATTAGACTGGATGATCTTTCGAGGTCCCTTCCAATGCCTAATGTTCTGTAATTCTGGGAAACCAGTGAGGGCTCTGTGCTGGTTATGGTCTATCACACAGCACAGCAAGCTCCAAGCTCCATCCATGGCTGGGTTACACTGTCAGGCAGAATTAGCACCACAGGTAGCTTCACATGCCTACTGGGACAAGTTACAAGGTCCTGTCCCCTTCATTTGAAACCCACATGTCAGCAACAGAGCCGGTGAGGAGCACCTCATCTAAACAGTCAGAGCTCTTCTGTTACACCAAAGAGAAGCTGGTGCAGCAGTGCAATATTTAAACTCTGCAAAGTCCTTATTAAACGTGACAGCAACAGCTGTAGCAGCCACAGCACTGGCAGAACAAGGAAGAGAATTCAAGTCCTTTTGAAATAAGAAAAGAGGTGCCACTTTAAATATCAAATGAGGTCTGGACTGATGGGGGATACAGATATGGGGGCAGATAGCCAGAGATCTCGGACGTGCTGAAACCCCTTGCTCGGACCTCCCACAAGGTAACAAACAGGAACTGTCTTTAACTCTATCTGGTCAATATCCTCTATACTAAACTAACATAAATAATTCCCATTTCTTATCTTCAGAGTGTGATGGATCACATTAGCCTCTCCCCCACATCACGAGCTGCAGCTGAAACCTCAGCATTTGCTTATGGAACAGACATTTCCAGCTGTGATGCCGGAACAGTGGGGAGTAGAAGTCTTCATATTTGGAAGGTGGAGAAAAGACAGAAATCACAGATAACCCCTGAGGAAAGAGTGTTTTCCCACTACAGGTAGAATGATACACTCTCTACGTCTTATGCCTGCACAGCTTACTTGAGTAAACTATGAAGCATCCCTTTGCACAGGTTGTCTGAAACCTGGTGAGGACATAAGAGGCTTTGTCACTGCTAAAGGTGTAGGCACTACAGCACCAGCCCTTGAGCACCACTACGTTTCCAGACTGAACCCTCTGCCATATTTTCTTCCCACTCACAGGCTGTGATCAGAGCATTTCCTCCTAGCGCAGCATTGCCCAAAGCTCTAGTGCAGCTTCTCTGACAAGTGATGGAAAAAGTCTTTAGCTAGTAAAGCAGTGAATGCTCTCCCTCTGGAGAACACCACGGAGAAGCTGCAGTTTATCTCAGAGTGGAATTTGCACTATGGGAAGAAGAAAGTATTTTGCAAGGAGGCAAATGCTAACCACCTTCTCTGACAAAAGTCTTTTGGTTCAGAAAACTTACACCTCTTCACCAACCTGATGTTTGGTCAGGCTTTTCAGCTGTTTCAAGCACTTTATGTATTAGAAAACCTAACCAGGTTACAAGGGTCTTCCTATCTGATCGTCCAATCTTTCCCAAGTTATTTCTGAGGTCCTTTCCTCTCATATTGTAACCCACACCGCGCTGCAAAACTGACTGAGTATCTCTCCTTCCTATTTTATTTATAAATTAAGTTGCCTGTATATCTGCAACATCCAGTGTCCCAAGGGAAGTAGAACTGATATGACATCCCCAAATCAGACTGCTTTACTGCAGTCACGTCTACATGTGTATATTCAGACAGCAACAGTCTCCTTAGAAAACTCTCCCTAAATTCAGTTGCTACATCCAGTTCCAGAAGGACACAGAATTGCTGGAGAGAATCCAGCACAGAGCCACAGAGATGATGAAGGGAGTAGAGCATCTCCCTGATGAGGAAAGGCTGAGGGAGCTGGGGCTCTTGAGCT
>JAOXOE010027275.1:0-18860 GCA_028565055.1 Phoeniculus purpureus
TGGCTCGGCTACTCCACCCTTAGGAGGCCTCTAGGTTGGAAAAAAGACCTTTAAGATCATCAAATCCAACCATCAACCCAACTCTACCCTTGTTGTCCTTCCTTTCAGACAGGATCATAGAACACAGAAACATGAAACCATTTAGGTTGGGAAAGCCCTTCAAGGTCATCAAGTCCAACCCTGACCCCAGCTGTCCCATCCTACCCCAAACCCTGTCCCTGAGCTCCACATGTCCTTGACTGGAAAACCCAGCCAGGGATGGCCACTCAACTGCCTCCCTGGGCAGCCTCTGCCAAGGCCTGAGGGCCCTTTCCAGGGAGAAGTTTCTCCTCACAGACAACCTCAGCTTCCCCTTTGAGATCTTGAGGCCCAACCACTCATGCTCCAAGGCTGTATCTGTCCTCCTGTGTCTGTAATCTTTCTCTTTGAGGTGCTATTCAGGGTCAGAAGAATGGTCTGAGGGGGGAACCCCGGGCTGTGGGACAGGCTGGGAGTGTTGGGAGGGTTCAGCTGGAGAGGACAAGCTCCAGGAGACCTTAGTGTGCCCTTTCAGGGCTTCAAGAGGCCGATCAGAGAGCTGGGGGGGGGACTTTTCAGCAGGGGCTGTTGAACAGGACAAGGGGTTGATGGTTAAACTGGAAGAGGGAGATTGAGACTCACTCTCTGTTGTTCTTGCCTCTGCTAGCCTGAGAACATGTTGGCCATCATTACAGTCATGGTGCTTTTCTCAAGCTGTGTCAGTGACATCCAAAAGCTGGTGGAGTGTCTGCAGACACCCAGCTCCACCCTGTCTCTTGTGGAGGTGACCGAGACACTTTACTGCATCGCAACGCTGCTCTACGCGATGAGAGAGAAGAGCATCACCATCACCAACAGGTCAGGAGTGGGGAGGTGCTGCCTGTTCCTTCCTATCCATGATGAGACGTCCTGATTTGGACTTGATGATCTTGGAGGTCTCTTCTAATCTTAATGATTCTATGAGCAGTTAATTCAGTTGTTCTTGGTTCAGGCTCTCTGTGCAGTGGGCACATCCCTACCTGTTTGCAGGAACTTTCAGGAGGGTGGAGAGAGCTGGGGGTTGGTCTCTTCTCCCAAGGAACAAGCGACAGGACCAGAGGAAATGGCCTCAAGCTGCTCCAGAGGAAGTTGAGGTTGGCCCTGAGGAGAAACTTCTCCCTGGAAAGGGCCCTCAGGCCTTGGCAGAGGCTGCCCAGGGAGGCGGTTGAATGACCATCCCTAGATGAGTTTCCCAGTCCTGGAGATGTGGAGCTCAGGGCCAGCGTTTGGGGTGCCCTTGGGACAGCTGGGGTCAGGACTGGACTTGAGGGTCTTGAAGGTGTTTTTCATCTAGAGTGCTGGGGCCAGTACAGGAAGGACATTGAGGGCCTGGAGAGGGTCTAGAGGAGGGCAACAGGTTTGGGGAAGGGTCTGGAGAACAGACCTTGTGAGGAGCAGCTGAGGGAGCTGGGGCTGGTTAGTCTGGAGAGGAGGAGGCTGAAGGAAGATCTTCTTACTGACTGCAGCTGCCTGATATGTGAGGGGTGGGTGTCAGGAGGATGGAGCCAGACTCTTCTCTAGTGATAGGACAAAGGGCAATGGGTGTAAACTGGAACAGAGGAGGTTCCATATAAATATGAGAAGGACCTTCTTCACAGTGAGGGTGACGGAGCCTGGCAGGGGCTACCCAGGGGTGTTGTGGAGTCTCCTTTGTGCGATCATGGTCCCTGGAAGTATTTAAAAGCCGTATCGATGCAGTGCTGAGGAACGTGGTGGCCTGGTAGCTTTAAGTGGTTGGAAGAGACAAGGAAGATCATCAAGCCCTACCGTTAACCCAGCTGTCCCACGGCCACCACTAAGCTGTGGCCCTAAGCCCCACATCTCCATGATTATTAAACACGTGGAATGGCCGTGTCTCTTCTGCCCTTCCCTCTTCAAACTCCACAAGGTTTGTATTTTGAGGGTGCGATGAGGAAATGTGTCCTAGAGGAACTGTCTGATCCTGTTTCATAGGATCATAGAATCCCAGACTGGTTCAGGTTGGAGGGGAGCTCAGAGGTCATCCAGTCCCAACCCCCTGCCAGGGGCAGCAACACCTCTCAAAAGACCAGGGTACCCAGAGCCCCATCCAGTCTGGCCTTGAACACTGTCAGGGATGATGGAGCAGCCACAACCTCCCTGGGCAACCTGTTCCTGGGCCTCAGCACCCTCACAGGGAGGGGTTTCTGCCTCAGATCTCATCTCCCCTCTTTCAGTTTTGAACCATTACCCCTTATCCTATCACCAGAGGTTCCCAGTTTGCAGCTCTTAGAGCAACTGGTGTGCCTGAGATTGCAGATCACCTCACATGAGACACAAAGCCTCATTTCCTGGAGTGTAGCAGCTCTAAGGTCACCAGAACAAAGTTGCTCAGTGGTTTCAACCCCAACGTCCAAGGGAGGTTCGTTTAAACCAGCTATTCCCAGTACAGTTAAAGCCACTGGGTTGCTGTGGTCACCTCTTTGCAGTAACAAAGCCTGAAGAAAAGGAGCTTGAGGTGAAACGTGGTTGCGCTTTCCAGCTCCTTGGAAGGAGTTTGTAGGGAGGCCGGTGTTGGCCTCTTCTCTCCAATAACTGCTGCCAGGACAAGATGAAATGGCCACAAGTTGCTTCAGGGGAGGTTCAGGTTGGACATTAGGAAGAATTTCTTTAGTGAAAGAGCAGTTAAATCTTGGAACAGGCTGCCCAGGGAGGTGGTAGAGTCCCTATCCCTGAGAGGTTCAAAAGGCTGGTACACAGAGCACTTGAGGCCATGGTCTGGTGGTCGTGGAGGTGTTGGGTTGAAGGTTGGACTTGATGACCTTAGAGGTCCTTTCCAAGCTTCATGATGCTGTGATCAAGTGCTGTCAGGCTCACACACCTGTAGTTAGGGTTAGGGTGTAAAATCACCGTAAAACAGCTGATGAAACAGCAGGGGTTTCAGCTAGCCTCTAATTCTCCAGTTTAACCAGTCCAGGGAGGAAAAGGTTCCAGTGGAATCATAGAATCATCAAATCCTCATGGCTGGAAAGGAAATCCTCCAGGATCATCAAGCCCAGGAACTCAGGAGACGACTGATCCCAGCAACACAAACCTGGCAGGACCAAGGGGGAGCTCGCGGACCGAGTTGTCCCCACGCTGCCTCTTCTCCCACTTCTCGAGGTCGAATTAAACATCCTTCAAAATATTCCTGTAGTCTCCGGCAACGCCCTGAGCTCGTGATGCTTTGGGCATCACTCTGTTGGAGTTGTCGGTGGTCTTTTCGGTGGCTGCAGATGTTCATTTTGGTGTTGGTGGCTTCTTGATGAGATTTCCTCTCTTATTTCCTCCCCACCAGGATTCATTACAACCTTTTCTACTGCTTGTATCTGATGGAAAATGCTTCTGTGACAGTGCAGGCGCCAGAAGAGGGACCGCTGGTGGCATGCAGCAGGAAAGACTTGTGGTCTGGGTAATGCTGGGTCACCCAAGCACGACGCCTCGGGGAGTGGGGATTTGGTGGAACGGGGTTTTGCTGGAATGCTGATGGCAGGGAAGAGGACCTGGGGGTGTTGGGTGACAGCCAGCTGAACAGGAGCCAGCGGGGTGCCCCGGGGGCCAAGGCCAGCGGCATCCTGGCCTGGAGCAGGAATGGGGTAACCAGCAGGAGGAGGGAGGTGATGAGCTTAAAGGTCCTTCCCAACCTAAAGGATTCTATAATTCTATGAATGAAACAATTTCCTGGGCTGTGGAGATCCTTCTCACTCTCTGCAGCCACCTGAAAGGAGGGTGGAGAGAGGTGGAGGTTGGTCCCTTCTCCCAAGGAACAAGCGACAGGACCAGAGGAAATGGCCTCGAGCAGCCCTCGGGGGAGCTGAGGTTGGCCCTGAGGAGAAACAACTTCTTGCAAAGGACTCTCAGGAAATGGCCTCAAGCTGCCCCCAGGGAAGCTGAGGTTGGCCTTGAGGAGAAACTTCTTCCTGCAGAGGACCCTCAGGCCTTGGCAGAGGCTGCCCAGGGAGATTGAATCACCATCCCTGGCCGTGTTTCCTAGTTGGGGAGATCTGGACCTCAGGGCCAGGATTTGGGGTGGGATGGGACAGTTGGGTTCAGGGCTGGACTCAGGGAGCTTGAAGCTCTTTCCAACCAAAATGATTTTATGATTCTATGTTCTAGGATTCTGACTAAAAGGAAGGACAATAACGGGAGATCTGAAGCTCAGGGACAGAGATTAGTGGTGGCCTTGGAATAGTTGGGTTAATGGTTGAACTCAATGAGCTTGAAGGTCTTCTCCAACCTAAATGATACCAGCTTCTGTTGCTGTTCCCATGGACCGAGTCATTTAGCTTCCTTGTCCCTCCCCATAGAAGGGGAATAGAATCGTAGGATCATCAGGGTGGCAAAAGACCTTCAAGATCATCAAGTCCAACCATCCACCAGTAGCCATGATAAAATCGTTGATGATCCACCTGAGACAAGTTGCTGAGGATGAGGTTCCTCATGAGGAACCGAGTTGTTCTGGTTCCTCTTCCTGTTGTGGGGTGGCTCAGCCCTGCAGTGGGTTCCTTCTGCTGTTGATGCATTTCTTTGTGTTCGTGTGGGAGGATTCAGTTTTAACTCCTTTTACTCTGATTTGGCTTTTCCCCCACCCGTTTTTAGATGCTATCCTGAAGTGAATCTGACCCCTGAACAGCAAAGGATTCTGAATCACAGGATCGAACGGGGTCAAGTAGTGAAAATCATGGCCTTTGCAGGTAAGAACCAGAAATTAGGTCGTAAGAATGAATGGAGAACCTTGAATTGTGCCCCTTCCCTCTCTGCTGCTTCTGACTGAGGAGCTGTGTGGGTGCTGGGGTCGGGGATCAAGGCATCGTTGGGAAAAACCAGAGCAAGAGAAGTAGGCAGAGCAATAGGACTGGGAAGCAGGGTGGGCATTGCTCCTGTTCAGACTGGGTGAGTGTCATCCTGGGACATGACACAAGCAGAGGAAGAGCTTGAGGAGCCACAGCTCACTGGTGACCTCCCCTCGAGTACTGGGATCAGCAGTAGTGTGGCCAGCAGGGCTAGGGATGTCGTTCTTCCCCTGTGCTGGGCACTGGGGAGGCCTCCCCTCGAATCCTGGGGGCAGTGCTGGGCCACTCACTTCAAGAAAGAGATGGAGGAGCTGGATCAGATCCAGAGGAGCAACGAGGCTGGGGAAGGGACTGGAGGAAAAGGCTGGTGGGGAGAGGCTGAGGGAGCTGGGGGGGTTGAGCTTGGAGAAGCCCTGGGATGGTGCCAGCGATGGGGTTACTCATCCATGAAGGCACCAGGTCTTCTCCTCCATGGCTGTAGGACCAGGAACATTTGCCGTAGGCAGAGATAAAGCTGACGAGAACTGTGCGGCTTCGCGTCTTCAATCAATTGTTAGTTAATGAATTCATTAATTCATCCATTCTTTCCTTCATTCCTGCCCCCAGGTGCTTTATTTATCACTTTCTTCTATACTTCAGGTACAGGGAAGACCTCAACCTTGGTCAAGTACGCGGAGAAGTTTGCTGACCTCCACTTCCTCTACGTGACGTTCAACAAAGCCATCGCGGAGAGGGGGAAAAGCGTCTTCCCCAGAAACGTCACGTGCAAGACCTTCCATTCACTGGCCTTCGGAAGTGTCGGCAAACTGTGAGTAGGGATTGGAGTCTCTTTCTCTGGAGGCTGGCGGAGGACGGAGGAGACGTGGCAGGGAAATCTGGTCGGTAAATGAGCTCATTAGTAGTTTGGGAGAAGAGATCAGCAGCAGCCTCACTACAACCTCCTTTTAGGTAGCTGTAGAGAGCAGTAAGGTCTCCTCTCAGCCTCCTCTAGACAAGCCCAGTTCCCAGTTTGCTGCTGAGGAAAGGCTGAAGGAGCTGGGTCTCTTGAACAGTGTAGATCTGGCAGGATCTGTGAGAAGGACCTTCTTGCCAGTGAGGGTGCCAGAGCCCTGTCAGGGGCTTCCCAGGGTGGGTTGTGGAGTCTCTTTCTCTGGAGACATTTCAAACCCGCCTGGCCATGCTCCTGTGCGACTGGATCTAGGGGATCCTGCTGTGGTGGCGTGGGTTGGACTGGATGATCTTTCAAGGTCCCTTCCAGTCCCTAATGTCCTGTGATTTGGTGCCAGTTTCGATTTCTCATGGCCTTTAAAAACAACAGAAAACCAAAGACAAGTTTTGACAGCACTGTTCTATCCGGGATTCCAAGTGTCTCTGTTCTTTTTGTCCCCTTGTGGCTCAGGTACAAAGAAAAAGGCCGGTTGAACTTCTCCAAGATGTCAGTTTACTCCATCAGTTTCCTTCTCCGGAAGCGGTCGGGGCAGTCGCTGTTTGTAAGAGGAAAAACAGTCTCGCAGACCCTTGAGAACTTCTTTTCCTCTTCAGATGAGGAGATCTTGGAAGAACACGCTCCAATTTGGTTCAACAATACTCATGGTGAGAGAAAACTCGTCAGTTCAGAAGAAAAGACAGTGAGTATCTGCCACAAAGCAAGGCTTGGGCTGCGAGAGGGACTGTAGTCATCCCACAGCTCTCAGGCTTTGTGGGTGTTTGTGCTTCAACCATTAGATCTGGGCTGGTTAGTCTGGAGAGGAGGATGCTGTGGGGAGACCTTCTGGCTGGCTACAACTGCCTGAACTTCAGGAGGGTGGAGAGAGCTGGGGGTTGGTCTCTTCTCCCAAGGAACAAGCAGCAGAACCAGAGGAAATGGCCTCAGGCTGGCCCAAGGGAAGTTGAAGTTGGCCCTGAGGAGAAACTTGTTCGTGGAAAGGGCCCTCAGGCCTTGGCAGAGGCTGCCCAGGGAGGGGACTGAATCCCTGGCCAAGTTTCCCACTTGGGGAGGTCTGGAGCTCAGGGCCAGAGTTTGGGGTGAGATGGGACAGCTGGGGTCAGGGTTGGAGTCGATGATCTCAAGGGTCTTCTCCACCTTGGATGATTCAAAGATTTGAGTATGGGGCTTTGAGGAACATCTGCAGCAATGACTGCCTGTGCAATGAGTTCACGAGGAAAACCCCATACTATCTGCATCCTCAATTAACTGAGCAGCCAAAAGTAGCAAGAGAGAGGTTATAGGCACAAAGAAATGCTTGAAAAGCTGTTGAGATGTGGGGTGAGGGACAGGGCTAGAAGGGACCTGGCAGTGCTGGGGGAACAGTTGACCTTGATGAGCTTAAAGGTCTTTTCCAACGCAAACCATTCTGTGGAATGACTGCCCAAATGTTTTCTCCCTTCTGGTTAGAAGAACTGGGGCCTCTTTGTTCTCCCTGTTTGGTCAGCTGGTTTCTAGGGAGGAGCTTATCACTGCCTCTCAGTGCCGATGCTCCTGCCCTGCAAAACAAAGATACAAGAGCTGGGGTTTATCGGTGCCCGAGCGACGTTGTGCTGCTGCTGGTAAAGACACGTAGCTTTTTTTTAATGGCTTTGAAACACACAGCAAGCCCACAGAGCCCCTCCTCTCGGATCCAGAGGAGAGCAATGAGGCTGGGGAAGGGACTGGATGGAAAGGCTGATGGAGAGAGGCTGAGGGAGCTGGGGGTGTTTAGCCTGGAGAAGAGGAGACTCCCTGAAGGGAGGTTGTAGTCACGTTCTTCTCCCAGGTAACCAGCACCAGGATGAGAGGACAGGGGCTGAAGCTGCTAGGGGAAGGTTAGGTTGGATGTCAGGAAGCCCTTCCTCCCGGAAAGGGTGATTAGAGCCTGGACTGGGCTGCTCAGGGTAGTGGGGGAGTCGCCCTCCCTGGAGGTGTTGAAGGGCAGCCTGGCTGTGGCCCTGAGTGCCCTGGTCTGGCCACTGGGGTGCTGTTAGGTCCTTGTCTGGGCTGGATGAGCTCAGAGGGCTTCTCCAGCCTCAGTCATTCTGGGATTCTGTGAAAATGCTCGTTTTGAGAACATTGGCAATGCTGACTTGGCAAAACACATGGGCAGGAGTTTCAGAGAAAACGATCCTTCCCTCTCCACATTGTTCCCATTGGATCCAGAGCCGCCAGCAGAATCCCAACTTGCTGTCGTCATTTCTGATAGGGAATGAATTGACAGCCTCTAACTATTAAACCCCTTCATGCACTTTGCAAGATGTCAGGAGAAGCCCAAATGCACCCTAGGTCTGCGTTTGTGTGCAGAATTCAGGGGATGTTGTATAGACCTGTCCTGAGCCAAAGGAACAATGTTTTCAGAGGGCTGCTTTTGGAAAAGAGTGTAGTGAGGAGAGTAAGTGAACAGGTCGTCAGGATGGCCAGGAGCCAGCAACAGGCCCTGATGGCCAAGAAGGCCAGTGGCATCCTGGGGTGGATCAGACAAGGGGTGGTTAGGAGATGGAGAGAGGTTCTCTCCCTTTACTCTGCCCTGGTGAGGCTGCATCCAGAATCTTGTGTCCAGTTCTGGGCCCCTAAGTTCCAGAGGGTCACAGAGCTGCTGGAGAGAGTGCGGCACAGAGCCACAGAGATGATGGAGGGAGGGGAGCATCTCCCTGCTGAGGAAAGGCTGGGGGAGCTGGGAAAAGAGGAGCCTGAGGGGTAACCTCACGAATGTTGATCAGCATGTGAAGGGTGGGTGTGAGGAGGATGGAGCCAGGCTCTGCTCAGGGGCATCTAATGATAGGACAAGGGGCAGCCGATGTGAGCTGGAGCAGAGGAGGTTCCACATCAATGTGAGAAGGACCTTCTTGCCAGTGAGGGTGACAGAGTTGTGGAGTCTCCTTCTCTTGAGATGTTGAAAACCCGCCTGGCCATGTTCCTGTGCGACTGGATCTCGGGTATCCTGCTGTGGCAGGGGGATTGGACTGGCTGGTCTTTCAAGGTCCCTTCCAATCCCTAATGTTCTAGGATTTAGCTCAGGTGCTAACCAGAAAAGGAGGGTTTAAAAACCAAAACCACTTATGAGTTGCAGGCAAGAAATAAATTTGGGGGAAAAAGGCAAGAAGCCATTTTCATTCACACCCCTCCCCAAAAACACCCCGTGTAGATAAAAGACAGACAGCAACAACGTGTGGGGATTTGTTGCAATGCTCTTCCATCACTGAGCCAGACCCCTCAAGTCCCTCGGCATCAGCAGAAGTTTTCGAGTCCCACCCTCTGGTTTAAGATTTATTCCTCTTGAACTCTGATTCCTCCAGAGACAAACCAGGAGGAAGCTCTCTCCAGAGCAGTAGACAATGGAAATCTAGACAAAACCTTCCTCCTCCTGATCTTTGAACTGCTGTGTGTAGCTCAGCGACATGGACTTTTCTTCCAAACACAGATCAGAAGGAACAAAGGAGAACGCCTGGATGCGTTCCTCTGTGATCTGTGTTAGATAGTTTTGTCCTGCTCCGGCAGGGGGGTTGGACTCGATGATCTCTTGGGTCCCTTCCAACCCCTAACATCCTATGATCCTATGATCCTATGAAGGAGGGGAAGTGAAAAAGGGAAAAGGAAGGGGCAGAACTCAAAGTGATGTCTCCAAACCCTCTCGTTTTCTCTTCCTAGATCATTGTGGAAGAGGCAAGAGAGATCTGGTACAATATGAAGAAGCTGGATGGAGATGTAGAGAAGAAATACAGGATGACTTGTGATGGTAAGAGACAACCAATGTGGAAGTGTTCACGGCCAGGCTGGATGGGGCTCTGGGCAAGCTGGTCTTGTGAGAGGTGGCTGGTGAGGGCTCCGGAGAAGATAGAGAGGGACTTTTCCAGAGGGGACTAGTGAAAGGACCAGGGGGATGAGTTCTAGTGAAAAGAGGGGAGATTGAGATGAGATCTGATACAGAAATTCCTTCCTGTGAGGGTGCTGAGGCCCAGGAACAGGTTGCCCAGGGAGCCTGTGGCTGCTCCATCATCCCTGGAAGTGTTCAAGGCCAGGCTGGATGAGTCTCTGGGCACCCTGGTCTGGTGAGAAGTGTCACTGCTCATGGCAGGGGATTGGAACTGGGTGATCTCTGAGGTCTCTTCCAACTTAAACCAGTCTCAGATTCGGGATTGTAAGGACACTGCTAACCAGTCTGTGAACCAGCCCGTTCTGTGAAGGGAGAGATGTCGAATTAATAACAAAGAACTTTAGTCCACAGTAGAATCATCGAATCCTCATGGCTGGAAAGGCCCTCCAGGATCATCAAGCCCAGTCCTCATACCAACAGCTCCCTAACCCCTAGACCATGGCCTCAAGTGCTCTAGATACTTGGATTTTAAACCCCTCCAGGGATGAGGACTCCAGCACCTCCCTGGGAAGCCTGTTCCAGTGCCCAACCACTCTCTCAGCAAAGAACTTCTTCCTAAGATCCAATCTAAACCTCCCCTGATGCTACTTGAGGCCATTTCCTCATCCTGTCGTTAGTGATTTGGGAGAAGAGCCCAGCACCAGCCTCGCTACAACCTCCTTTGAGGTAGCTGTAGAGAGCAAGGAGGTCTCCTCTCAGCCTCCTCTTCTCTAGACTCAAGAACCCCAGTTCGCTCAGCCATTCCCCACAGGGCCTGTTTTCCAACCTTCTCCCCAGCCTCATTGCCCTTCTCTGGCCCTGCTCCAGCCCCTCAATGTCCTTCTTTACTCCTGCAGAAGCCATCCATCTATATTTTTCAAAAACTTTCAGTCCCACTCAGAAGTCATTCAGGTAATTGAACACTTCATTCTTCATTGTTACCTCCTCATCACAAACTGGGAAGAAAGCCTGGTAGCACTGGCCCCACCACACTAGACTTCTATTTTTCTATTCAAAAGATGCCAAGGTAACAGATCAAGGCCCTTAACACTTGATCAGCTGTGCAAGAACACACTTCCATTGGTACTGAAATAACTGCTTGGACAGGAACAGCCACAGATGCCACTCCACCTCATCATTCAGGGACTGTGCCCTCTTCAATTTCCCGACACCTCAGACACCAACAGCACACTTGGAAGATGACCAGTCTCAAATCGTAACGAGCTCCTACATTATTCAGCACAACAGGAGATGGGTGGGATAAAGCAAAACGTAAGCAAGAGCAAGCTCATTTAGCTGTAAACATCATTTTAAGTATTCATATCCTAAATATCTTGTTCACTAGGGACTGCAAACAGTAAGGCCTTTTCCCTGTCTGCAGCTACCTGAGGATGGGGTAAAGAGGTGGGGCTTGGTCTCTTCTCACAAGAGGGAAGTGATAGGGTCAGAGGAAATGGCCACCAATTGCACCAGAAGAGGATAGGATGGACTCAAGCAGCTCCAGAGGAGGGCAACAAGGCTGGTGAAGGGACTGGAGAGAAAGGCTGATGAGGAAAAGCTGAGTGAGTCGGGGGTGTTCAGCCTGGGAGAAGGTGTTTAGTTCTTGTTGTCTCCAACTCCCTGAAGGGAGGTTGGAGTCAGGTGGGGGTCAGGCTCTTCTCCCAGGCAACCAGCACCAGGACAAGAGGGCAGGGACTGAAGCTGCACTAGGGGAGGGTTAGGTTGCATGTTAGGAAGCTCTTCCTCACAGAAAGGGTGATCAGAGCTTGGAGTGGACTGCCCAAGGCAGTGGTGGAGCCCCCACCTCTGGAGGTGTTGAAGGACAGCCTGGCTGTGGCCCTTAGTGCCCTGGTGTGGTCACTGTGGCTGGGCTGGATGAGCTCAGAGGGCTTTTCCAGCCCCAATGACTTTGTGATTTAAAGGGTCAAAGACTGGAACAGGCTGCCCAGGGAGGGGGTTGAATCATCATCCCTGGGTGTGTTTCAAAGTCACGGCGATACGGTGCTCAAGGACACAGCTTAGCAGTGGGCCTGGCAGAGTCAGGGTAATGGTTGGACTGGATCTAGGAGGGGGTTTTTTTCCCAACACAAAGACTTTGCGACAGCTTCAGGTGACAGTACAGGTAGAAGCAGAACGTGCTCTGCATCACACACCCTGCTGTAACAGCAGGTGATACAACAAGCCAAGGGCCTCTAGCTTTACAGCTCAGCTAACTCAGCTATAGCCAAGGTGGATGGTGACAGTGTGTGAGGCAGCCTCTTTATTCTGAAGAGTGGAAAAAAAAAAAAGAAAATCAACACATGTTCTCACAACTTCTAAACTTCATCTTCTCATTAGAGGAAAAAGCTTAAATAATTGCACTTGTGTGTAAAATCTGTGAACTTGCCAAAGGGAGAGCTGCTCTCTGTCACCAGAAGAAGAGGTCAGGGGACAACCGGTTGGACATGGCAGTAAGGAAGAAGCTACAGCGATGAATGAGGGTGGACGAGTGAGTTGCTCAAAACAAGAGCAAAGGCAGGTTTGCACGTGACAAGTTGGCATCGGAGGGTGCCCAGGCAGCACAGCACACACTACCCAGATCACAGAATCATCGAGGCTGCAAAAGCCCTCTGAGCTCAGCCAGCCCAGGACATAACATCACTCCATCAACCAGACCAGGGCACTAAGGGCCACAGCCAGGCTGCCCTCCAACACCTTCAGGGATGGGGACTCCACCACTGCCCTGGGCAGTCCAGTCCACACTCTGCGCACCCTTTCCTAGAGGAAGAGCTCCTTAACATCCAACCTAACCCTCCCCTGGCAGTTTCAGGCCCTTCCCTCTCATCCTGGCACCGGCTGCCTGGGAGAAGAGCCCAACCCCCACTTGACTACAACCTCCCTTTAGGGAGTCCCAGAAGTATTCTGGGACAAAAGCAGAAAACCTCAAGCCTCAGAGTCTACTAGCCTGAGAAAAGCTTCCCAGCAGTTTGGTAGTTTGTTGCTGGTGATCTTGAGTTGCATCCTCCTTTTGTGGAGGTCACAGCCAAGCGCAGGATCTGCTATGAGAGGGAGATGTCTAGATGTTGCTTTCGTACTGCAGCTCCCAGTAAACTAAGATGAAAGACCACAGTCAAATTTACACTACAAGCCAAGTCCTGGAACAAAAACCACACAGGAAACCTGAACAGCTGAGCAAATGTGATGAAAGCACAGAACAGACCCAGCGATGCCAGAGGCCATTCCAACATGGATTCTGAGATGCTGTCACATTACTGCTGTCAGCGACCACGTGAAAACACAAGAGAGCCCAGACAACCTTCAGGGAATTCTATGTTCTGCTCACTTATCTTGTGGATTTCACACACAAACCCTGTCCCATCATGTGAACTGCTCCAGGGTGCAGACCCTCAAAGGAAACAGATAGGGGCTAGAGAAGGTCCAGAGGAGCAGTGAGGCTGGGGAAGAGACTGATAGGAGAGGCTGAGGGAGCTGGAGGTGTTCATCTTGGAGGAGACTTGGAGGGGGGACCTTCTCCACAACTCCCTGAAGGGAGGCTGCAGTCAGGTGTGGGTCGGGCTCTTTTCCCAGGCAACCAGTGCCAGGGCTGTGCTAGTTTGGTGGTCATGGTAGGAGAGTGGCACTAAGGAATGTTCAGTTTAATATCTGCTGAAACAAGAGGAACGTGTGAAACCTGAACAGTCAGCTACAGAGGGGGAGGAATCTTCCTTGTGCTCAGCTGTCAGAACAGATTTCACTGCTGCAGTTTACAGAAATGCAGTGGGAAAACAACATTTTACTTTAAGTCTCAAAAAACACCCAATGTCAGCTTGAAATCACTCATCAGGTCAAAGTTCCTTAAATCAGTGAACTTTCCCAGAGTAAGAAGTTAACCGATTAAAAGCCACCATTACGAGCACTAAGCCAAACTGTCTGACAACAGGAAAACGGAATCGTACTGATGGTATTTACACAGCCCAGGCAGGATCTAGATGTTAAAGTTCCCAAATCTAGTTAATTCATGTAGGACTGAATATTCCATTATTCCACCTTGGACAACTGTGGGGGTTGTGGTTGATTGGGGATTTTTTTGAGTTAAAGATCCATCAAGTAGTTAGTTACAAGTAGTTTTACAATTCCATTACATAATCTTGGCAAAGCTGGCAGCCCTGCTACTCATTTGAAATGATTTCAGCTACCAGCTATTTGACCACATATAGAACATTACAGAGCTGATGATTTTCTGACTCCTATACTGTTATTTATTTCTGGGTTTAGTGGGAAAGCAGGGGGTTGGGGGCTGGGTCCTTTCTTATGCTTTTAGACATAAAAAGTAGTTTTTACTGTGTATTATCGTGTAAACAAGGGCAGGTGCAAGGGTCTGCCCCTGGGTCGAGGCAATCCCACGCACCGATACAGATTGGGAGGCGAAAGGATGGAGGACAGCCCTGAGGGTTCTTCCCAGTGAGGGTGACAGAGCACTGGAATGAGCTGCCCAGGGCGGTTGTGGAGCCTCCTTCTCTGGAGACGTTTAAAACCCGCCTGGATACGTTCTTGCGCAACTTGGTCTAGGTTGTCCTGCTGTGGCAGGGGGATTGGTCTGGATGACCTTTTGAGGTCCCTTCCAATCCCTAATGTTCTGTGATTCTGCATCTCTGTAGCTCAAAGAAAGAGATTCTTCCTGCCACAGACATTACATAAACACCCCACATTAATTCAGATCTTGTGGATCCTTTCTCCTGGCATCAAGCAGCAGTACCTTCTGCCAGCTTTTCCTTGCCATTGCCTGCTCACAGATGACATACGGGACAATTTTCCTCCATCTGCCAGCAGCAGGGATCCTCTAATGTATTATTGCACTACTTTGCAACCAGCACCGCACCTTTTGTTTGACAACACATCAGATCTACTGCTTTATCAGCAGCGCCTGCCCTGTTACAGACTTAGGACATCTCCGACACCAAGAATACATCATCAGCATCAAACCAAAGTCTTGAGACAAGGGCTGCTCTGTCAGTGAAAGCCATGTTTGACATCTCTCATTGTTCACACCACTACCTTGGAAGCGGTTTCCCACTGTTTAAACCTGACATGATGTTTTCTTGGCACTTTCATTCTCATCACGGCACACGGAGACAGGTCATTCTTTCATCCTGCCCTTCACCAATTGTATTCCATGCTCTGAACTTCAAAAGAGTCTGTTGAAGTGGGCTGAATGTGTAGGTAACAACAACATTCACGTGATTCTGCTCTGCTGCCACTAAAATGATCTTCCCATACTCAAACTGCCCTTTTTCCACCCAAAAATAACTCTGAGCCCAGTAAAGTCTCAGGAAAACACTGTAAGCCTCAGAGCATCCTATCTTTCATTACATTTGTTATGCTTTAGGTGGTTTTACTCTTGAATCAACAGCATTTGCAAGACACTTGGATTTTTTGTATGCACTGTGCACAAGGATGGGTTTTCAACTCGAGCTAGAGGCTTGAAACAACTAGCCCAGCTAGTAAAGGCTAGCCCCTAACATCACCACAGTGGCCACATCAGGGCACCAAGGACCACAGTCAGGTTGGCCTTCAACACCTCCAGCAATGGGGAATCCACCACTGCCCTGGCCAGTCCAGTCTAGGCTCTGAGCACCCTTTCCATGAGGAAGGGCTTCCTAACATCCAACCTAACCCTCCCCTGGTACCTTCAGGCCCTGCCCTCTTGTCCTGGCACTAGTTGCCTGGGAGAACACTCTAATCCCCACCTGACTACAGCCTCCCTTGAGGGAGCTGGAGAGAGGAATAAGGTGCCCCCTGAGTCTCCTCCAGGATAAACACCCCTAGCTCCCTCAGCAGACTCTCCCTCCAGCCCCTTCCCCAGCCTGATTGTTCCACTGGACCCACTCCAGCCCCTCAATCTCTTGCTTGAATTGAGGGGCCCACAATTGCCCCCAGGACCCAAGGAGAGGCCTCCCCAGTGCCCAGTACAGGGAGAGAAAGATGGCCACATTATTGCTGATCTAAGCCAGGATGCCATTTGGCTTCCAGGCCTCCTCGGCACCCCTGCTGGCTCCTGTTCAGCTGCTTGTCACCCACTGCTGCAGGTCCCTCTCTGCCAGGCTGCTGTCCAGCCACTCTTCCCCAAGGCTGCTGCTACAGGGGGTTCTTATGGCTAAAGTGTAGGCCCCTGCCCTTGGCCCTGTTAAGCCTCATCCCACTGGCCTCTGCCCATTGACCCAGCCTGTCCAGAGCTCTCTGCAGCATCCTCCTATCCTTCAGCAGATCGACACTCTCCTCATTGCATACTTCAGTGTTGCACTAAGCGTAAGCAGCTTCTTTCAATTCTGAAAGGTCCCTACATGTCATGATTTACGTTTAGAACAGAGAATGTAGTGTTTGTGGCTGACATACCTGCTCCTGGGAAGAAACATGGATTCTTTAATGAAGACTGAACCAGACAGCAGGATATACCAACAGGTACCAATATCATCGGGGCTGGAATGAAAAGAAAGAGAGGACAGTTTAAGACAAGATTTACGTTACAGCACTGTCAAAGTTACAGTAAAAGAAAATCAGAGAGACAAAAGCACTCAAAATTACAGAAGGAAGCCACAGTTTGATTATTAACAACACAATGCCACCAAACCATTCCAATTTTCACCTAGAAACAAATATATATTATTAGAATGCCACATTTCATTTATTTCAGCTCTTCCAAAGCTTCAAAAACTTGAACAAGTTCTTCAAATTAATTCACAAGAACGAATTCCCAATAAAAGGAACAAAGAGCTACTTTCTCCCTTCTGATTCACCCTACAGAAGAACTGGAGGAAGATTCTGCCATCCAGAATCACTCCATTCTACTGTAGATTCTGCTCCTTTCAGAAACACAAAGGGGTTTTTGTAGGGTTAGATCACAGTAGATCAGGTTGGAAAGACCTCAAGGATCATCAAGTCCAACTCTTTCAGCTAAAGAAATACAGTTCCAAAGAGCTGGCCCAGCACCCTGCCAAGCTGAGCCCTAAAACTGTCTCAAGTTGAGAGACCACTTCCCAGGGAAGACCATTCCAGTGTCGAATTGCTCCCACAGGAAAAAACTTTCCTCTGGAGTCCAATTGGAATCTCCCCAGGAGCAACCTGTATCCATCACCCCTTCTTTTTTCCATGAGATCCTTGTGAAAAGGAAGTCTCCTCCTTCTTGGAGGATTCTCTACCTTAATGTCCTGGGACATGGTGATAAGACCCCCCTGAGCCTTCTCTTCTCAAGACTGAACAAACACAGTTCTCTCAGCCTTTCCTCAGATGGCAGGGCTTCTAATCTTTTGATCATCTTCAATCCTCCAAGATTTTCCTTGGGTAAGATTAAATAATATTTCTACAGGAATCTAAAATACTAGAAAAAGCTGCAGTAGGAATCTTACTCCGTGGTGCCCAGCAGTGAGAATCTCTTCATGCCTCTTCTAAAGGAACTCACTAGCAGCATTCAAATGCTCCATTAAGGACTGCACCCTGTTCTTCTTTGCAAACCACATCCCTCGTGACAAGAAGAGAACAAGATGACTTAATTTATAGCACCTTTTTTAAATTACACGTCTCCAGTCTTCAGCAACAATTAGTTCTAACTTCTAGCGCGAACAGCCCACACCTTTTCACGAGGATGACAGCATAGTATTAAACCCCAGTCTTTAACTAGGCTGTGTACATGTTAGCAGCATGTTTTTCATTGGAAAACATTCAATTCAAGAAGTAGCTACCCAGAAGGTTCCTCAAAACAGCACTGTGTGTTCAACTGAAGTTGGGAAGCACAGAGGGCTGGCTTCAAACAGCAGAGAACCAAACAGCAAAGCAGCCAACCTAAACCCTCATTCCATTTCTATGTGAAAGGAAACACAGAGAGATCAACACTGTTCATAGGAGCAGAGACCCAGGAGGCAGCAGCTAAACTCAAGAAAACCATCACTTTAAAGGAAAAGAATTGTTTGCCAAACGCTAAGTGTGCATTTGAGCACCATCCTTAACTTCAGAAACACCTCTCCCCACTTCAGTCATAGTAGGATTGGGAAGTAGCTCCAAAGGTTATCCAGTCCAACTCCCCCACAACAAGAAAGGCCAGCACTCATCAGAGTAGGTTGCCCAGACCCTCAGCCAGCCTGACCTTGAACGGCTTCAGGGATGGGGCCTCCGTTATCTCTCTGGGCAGCCTGTTCCAGGGATCCCTCACTCTCAGATTTCACAACTTTCTCCTCCTGTCCAGCCTCAGTTTGCCCTTTTCCAGCTTTAAACCATGAACAGTTGGGAAATGGTTTGAAACTGGAGGAGGTTCAGACTAGATCTTAGAAGCAAGTTACTCAGTGCAAGGGTTGAGAGACTCTGGAGTCGACTGCCTGGAGAGGCTATGGCTGCCATCTGCTTGCAGGTGTTCAAGGCCAGGCTGGATGAGGTCTTCAGCAACCAAGTCTGGGTGAGAAGCATCACTGCCCACAGCAGGGGATGGAGCAGATGAGCTCTGAGGTCCCTTCCAACCTGAGCCAGTCTGTGATTCTAACATTTTATGACTCTCTAACACGTCACGATAAGCTGGGTTGGTGTTTCCTTTATATTTTTCAATAAGCAAAGTCAATTCCAGGTTCAATTTTTCAAATACTAAAGGCAATGAGATCACAAGAACGTTTGGCAATGCACAAATGCACAAGGTTGTTACCTAATCAATTTAGCATCATAAAATTTAATTTTTTTAATCTTTACTCATCATAAGCAGCACATTTATTGCCAAAAGATTCCTCCCCGCCATCTCAATTTCCATCTGAAGAATTGTTTTCAACTGCTGAGCTGCACTCACACCCTCCACAAATCTGTTAGAACTTTGGTTTCCAAAGAAAATGCTAATGAGAAAGTTCGTTTTGGAAACATCAAAAATAACTATTCTGTAGATAGGAAAAAAGTTGTTTTTCTTTTAATGGCTGATAGTGTCTCTATCAAGTGACCAAATCAAATATAAAATATAATTAAAGTAGATTTAAGGTAGATTTGATTAGAATTACAGAATGATTGCGACTGGAAAAGTCCTCTGAGCTCATCCAGCCCAGATAAGGACCTAACATCACCACAGTGGCCAGACCAGGGCACTAAGGGCCACAGCCAGGCTGGCCTTCAACACCTCCAGGGACGGGGACTCCACCACTGCCCTGGGCAGTCCATTCCAGGCTCTGATCACCCTTTCCATGAGGAA
>JAOXOE010027276.1:0-18859 GCA_028565055.1 Phoeniculus purpureus
AGCGCGGGGCACGCTGGTAGCGGGCGCGGGCGGGGGAACTACAGCTCCCAGCGTGCCCCGCGCGCGGCCCGCGAGGCGGGGGCGTCGGGGCTGCGGAGAGAGCCCGGCGGGTGCGGGCTCGCACACGGGGGTGTCGGGGCCCTGCGGGTTCGGGTTAGGGATCGTTAGGGCAGCAAACGGCACACGAGTTCGTAAGGGAAGAGATTAGGGGCAAGACAAGGGAGCGAATAGGGGACAGCAGGGCAGTACCCAGGCACCGAGACTCGGGCGAGCAAGCACCCACGAACGAGGCTCAGACAGCGCCCCGAAACACCTGCTGTCTGTGCGAGCCTGCTCTCCTGCCTATGCGTAAAACCCCTGTTCAGGTTTATGTGGGGAACTGGGCGCTTGGGCTTGACGGCTTGGGGCCAGAGGGATAAACTCCCCAATTTCTCTTGGGCCCGGCCTGGGTGATGAACCCTAACCCCGCCTGGTTCGAGAGCTTCGAACAGGACTAAGAACAGAGATATCCCAGCCCTCAGAACTCGGGGAGGACTCGAATCTCACAGTCGGGTTTGTAAAGCCCAAACCTTGAACTTGCTATGAACTTTGACCCTTCTCACCTTGGCACCCTAACAGCTGGCTCATCTGGAGAGGCCAAAGCCCTCGGGTCAGGCTTCAGAGAAGTTCAGTACTACCTGAGTCCCCTGAAATCTCCTTTGAATGCACTCTGAGTTCTTTTCAGCCTTTTTTCTTAGAAACTGGGAGCTTTCTCCAGCCTGTGGCATCTGCAGCAGCCAGCTCCTTTCCACAGGAGTTAACAGCAAGGGCCAGAGCTGGAATACAAACAGCAGAATTTCAAACATCAGAGTGGCAAAAGTTGGTGTTCCTAGCCCACCACCCACATTAGAGAACCCTGAAGAGCTCAGGGCTGCCACATTGATCCTCCTGGACAGCAGTGCCCTCCTTCCTCCCTTCTGTCTGGGGCAGAAAAGGAAACCAGAGCTTGCTCACATTTCCTCAATGACTATTACTTCCTGTATTACGGTGATAACTACAGCCATCCTGCTGACAAGGTCCTGACCCAAGCAGACAGGTCCTGGTTACTGTGCCACAGCAAAAGTGTTCACCCTTGGCACAACCCCTTTTTTCCTTCTCCTGCAGAGCTTGTGGGCACGGGCCTCCCACAATGCCAACGCGACTGCATTTGCTGCTTTAAACAGACCTCACTGGGTTTTTCCCTCCAAAAGTTCAAAGACTCTTAGGACACGTATGTGTCTCAGAACAGGGAAGTAAAACCACCGGGGCAATGTTTGGCACGTGGGACACACAGACCTAACAGTGCACTGCTGTACCCCTGACTTTCTACCAAACCACGATGCCTCACAGTAATGCCCCATGTCTTCCACTGTCCTTGTTCTCTGCAGTTCTTGTACATAGGGGTCTATGAGCCCATCCTGGAGCTCTCAGAGTCCTCCCTGACCACCATCATTCAATCACAGTTTGTAGACCGCTACAAGCTCCTCCTGCACCTCATTTACAAGAGTAAAAGATGCTCCAGGTCAGCCTGTCTAGAGCGATGATCAGTTCAGCCAGTCAGCTCACACACGTGTGAGCATGGGCCTTTCTCATTTAACAGACTTTGATTCTCATGGAACCTTGCTCAGCTCTGGTTTGGGGTTCTCTGAGGAGATGCCAAAGGTAAATGCAGAAGGTTCACTGGCCCTTCAGATTGAATAGGATCTGGGTAAAGGCTCAGTTGCTTCTATCCATTGTGTAATTACTCTGTTTTTATCACTGCAGCCTCTGGAAGTTCCCCAAGCATCTGTTAAAGGCAAAGTAAAACACCCAGGGTGAACAGTGAGTACAAGAACCAGCAATTTTGGGGGACTCTGCAGAACTGAACAATTTCCAAGGAAACTGGGCATCTCTGTACAGCACAGGGAAATGATTCACTTCCCACGAATGAAGGTAAAGCAAAGTGCTGTGCCAAGAGCTTGCAGATGCACTGCTGAACCGGGTACCGAGTGCTGGGGAGTGTACATGGGAGTGCTGAAGGAAATGTGCACGAGTGTCAGACCCATACACAGCTACGGGACTCCAGTGCTCTGCCACAGGTACACTTTGCTGGTGACCACTGTGGGAGCAAAAGCATCAGCAGAAGCCAAACCATGTTGCAAATGCTGGCATATTCTTAATTCCAGAATGGACAAGGCTTGACCTTCACAGGAATCAGAAAGAACTGAGCCTTGAAAGCTTTAAGTGAAAAAGCTCATCTGTGACTGCCAGCAGTCATAGCCTGGGACTTCTCCTGGCTCAGCTCAGAGCAACTCCGGGGTGCTCCCAGATTTGTGCCAGTGAATTGAGGAACCTCAGTCCCACTGACATTTTCAATCCTAAACACAAAAATAGAGCTGTTGAAACCTCGTGACACTAGTTTCGAAATATTTGGTCCCCGATGATGTGGTCAGCAGAGCTGCTGGCTGCATATTGTCTCCCCGGTGCCTTTTTACCACTAAGAGGCTGAATCCAAATCCCCAGGAAGAAGGACATTAATGCAGCTGCAGCCCTCTCGATCCAACTTTCCAGACAAGTCAGCACTTTCTAAATTAAACCCGGCGCTGGGAACCGGCGCGGGCGGGTGCTCAAAACGTGAGGACACAGTGGCCTCTCCCGGACAGCTCGAGAAGTGGCGAGGAAGCAGACAAGAGCCTACACAACCTTGTCTGTGTTTGGTTTATGGAACCAGACGCGGGCCACACAGTGATGGTCATGTTCCCCTCTAGTCAGTTATTTTCATCTCGATAAGGGGTTTCCCTCAGCTGTACAGATTTGCTGCAGACATCTCTGTCGAGCTTTTCATCAGCTAAAGGCCACTCATGAGCACTACAATGCTGCCCAGCTCCAGCTCTGCCTAAATGCTGGCACATTTATGGTCCCAGCAGTGGCCCACAAGCACCAGCCTGGTGTCCTGGGTAGGCTGTGCACTGGCTGCCCCCCTTTGCCTCATGCCTGGTCACTCAGCTGGTGAAGCTGGTTGCTGCCCAGGCACAGGTGGGACTGCATCCTACTGGCGGTGTCCTTTGCTCCTACCTTGTTTTCTCTTGTGCAGCAGCCCTCCTCCTCTTGCTTTCTAGTGCTGATGTTAAGAGTCATGTTAAGATGCTTCACACGCTTTTCCCCTTCAAGTGCTGCCTCCACCAGTGAGTTTCTCTCGCAATTCTATGAGGGAGTGAATACAAGGATGCCCAAGGAGCCCTCCTGAGCTGGGCAGTTGTAGCTCTGGTTCCATCCCCTGGAGCTGGGTTATAAACAAATGACACAGCAGCAAAGTGAGACAAAGCTCCGCAGAGGCAGGTATTAATGAGAAGGAAAAAGGGAAAGCTCCTCATTTCCTCTTCAGAACTCTACGTGTGCTCATTGGAGGAACAGCTCGTTAAGCCCATGAAAAGAAATGTAGGTTTGATATTGAGTGTAAAGCTGCTGGAAGCAACGGTGCAGCAGTTTCCAGCTTGCAGCTTTGGGGAAGGAAGGTTTAGGTGGTACCACAGGAAATGCAGAGCTTTCACAGGGGAACTGGATGTTTCCCGGAGTGTCTGCGTACTGGAACTGGAGCTCCCCACGGCCACATGAGGGGTTGGCTTCCCAGTGAGTAGTGGGAATGGCTTAAGGAGGCATGGGAATGGCTTCTTGAGGCCAGGCAAGCCTCGCTCGTAGAAGGACTCTTGTGATTCTTCTGCCACTGCCTGAGGCTTCGTCTCTGCTGGGGCTGTTGAAGCTGACCTGCTTTCCCCAGCTCAGCTTGAATGGTGTGAGGTGAGACAACACAACCGGGATCAAGAGCAAGCGACAACTCGTATCGCTGCAGAGGACTCTTTGGAAGGTAAAACTGTCACCCCGCAATAGCTCGACCCTTTTCATGACCCCACTACAGAGGTGTTGGCTGACTCCAGACCCGCTTTGGGTGACATTTGTTAAGATCAGCAGCCAGCGAAGCTGTCAACTGACTAGTGGTGCAGGCCTGTTGCCTTCCCTGCTGTTTATAGCTTTGGTTTATAAAAGAAAGCAGTAGGCTGGGCTCACGGCCAAGTACAGCCTGAAGTTTCTCTGTAGGAGAAAGGCAGAGTGTGGGGTACTTTGGAGACGGTGTCAGCGCAGCATATGCTGTGGGACAGTAGTGTGGAAAGCACTGAGCATGGCAGCACCCCAGACACTGCTGTAGCTATCTCTGCTGTAAATTGTGATAGCATCCAGGGCTTCCGGCTCTGCGCCTGCCTGCAGAACACGTAAAGACCCCTGTCTGTCTTAGAAGTCTTGTGGTTGAAGAACACTTGAAATGGCCAGTTTAACTTCTGGCTGCTGTACATGGCGTCTCCTTGCTGTCTCCTCTTACAGCTTGCTTCCTAAGGCGTGTAGACAGCACGTCCAAGCCTTTTTTAAAGGCACTTTAGGTTAGAGATTGTGAAATCAGTTCTGCTCCCCTCTTCCTTCTTGGCGCTACGTGACAGAAGGGGGAGACGTTACTGCTCTCTACAACTGCCTGAAAGGAGGGTGTAGAGAGGTGGGGCTCAGTCTCTTCTCCCAAGTCAACAGTGACAGGATGAGAGGCAATGGCCTCGAGCTGTGCCAGGGGAGGGTTAGATTGGACACTAGAAAAAAATTACTCACTGACAGAGTGGTTAGGTGTTGAATCAGGCTGCCTAGGGACGGGGTGCAGTCACTGTCCCTTGAAGTACTGAAAAGCTGCGTAGATGTGGCACTTGGAAACAGGGTTTTAGCAGGCAGGGTGGCATTGAGCTGACAGTTGGACTTGACGATCTCGGAGGTCTCTTCCAACGTTAACAATTCTGTGAGTCTGTGATGTCTGTCTTGTAACCAACCCTGGACTATGCAGAGAATCCTTGACTTGCACAGCAGTGCTCAGGGCTTTGTGAAAGCTCAGGCTGAGAGATCGAGGTCTGCAGGTTCCCCTGGCACTTAGTGAAAATAGGGACAGGCTGTGGTAAGTCCTGAAGAGCTCAGAATACTTCCATTTCTCACACAAGCTGGACTATTGCACAGAATCACACAGAAACACAGACTTGCCCACCTTGGAAACGACCTTCAAGATCATTAAGTCCAACATTAATTCAACTTTCCCTCATCAGATAATCACTGCTTACAGATTTCTGGGAAGGTGTTGTTCACTTTCCTTCCTCTTTTTGCATTAAAAATGGCTTTTCTCAAACAACAGAAGCTTCAGAATGGATCTTCCTAGGGTCTTCCCCAAAGCACCACTTTTCCTATACCAAGGCTGCCTCTGACTTGTGGAAAGAGATGTTTCATCTTATATAGAGCTGAACCGGAGGTGAGGAGACATCCTTGCTCTAAGCATCACAAGTACCCCTGCATCTCTGCAGTTAATGCTGTGATCAGCCTGGTATCAACACGCAGAATGTGAGCGTTCCTTACCCTCTCATGTGCACACAAGACTTGGTGCTTTATGAAAGCAAGCACAGGTTTGCAGTATTCACTCTCCTCTTGGCTGTCCGCTGCTATGGAGACAAGTGTCTGGGCTCCAGCACCACAACATGGTTCCAGCAGCACTTGTGCAACAGCTCAAAAATCCCATTTCCACAGACTGCCAAATGCAAACTACTGTCCAGCTATGGCAATGAGTGTTTCCACAGATGCTCCTCAAAACACTTGCATCAACTCCAAGGGGACAAATTCTGGGCCCCACTAAAATCTGTGGGAGATGGTCTAAGGGCTTCATTAGTGCCAGGATTTGGACAACAAGGGGAGGCTGTTTCTCTAAATCTATAGGCGGGTACCTGCTAATCAAA
Source organism: Phoeniculus purpureus (assembly GCA_028565055.1). Taxonomy (NCBI): domain Eukaryota; kingdom Metazoa; phylum Chordata; class Aves; order Bucerotiformes; family Phoeniculidae; genus Phoeniculus; species Phoeniculus purpureus. Next base: position 5,805 of record JAOXOE010027276.1, read on the forward strand.
TGACACTGAAAATCTCTCCTTACAGCATCAGGCTCCTCTACTCTTTGAGATGCAAAGATGAAAGACCAGGTCCTTGGGGCAAAACCACAAACACTTCTATTCTCCAGGAGGTTCAGCTCCTCTGTCATTGTGGGACCTAGAACAAATCCCAATAAATCCCTCCTTCCAAACAGACTGCCTGCTTGAGCTCTCTTTCTTTCCTTACTGCACGCTGCCCTCTCTTTCTGTGACCTTTAGTTTGTGTTCTGTCTCTTGCAGAGATGGAAGCACCGCAGGATGGAGTCACAATACAGAGTACTTTCTGGTCCAAATAATCATGATGGTCTGCATCGGGTGGCTTTCGAGCCAGCACCCATAACCAGCCAAGATTACAGGGCACTCAACTGTGTGTGGGGTCAGGATCTGGCTACACCAACAAGACTAATTCCGCGTGGCCAAAAGCATCTTCCGTGATTCCTCCCTACCCAGAGCCTCCCCCAGGGGGAAAGGAAAGCTCAAATTATGCCAATCATGAATGGCAGAACTAGCGCAAGATTTAAGGGATAAATAATTTCCAAAGAAGATTAGTAATTTATGGTCTGAAATAATTGCTGTTACACACACTGGCGAGTCTGGGTTCAGAGCCACCCAGTCCTTGGGGCTGAAGAGGCTGCAGAGCAAACAGAAGGACTAGGCTTTTGAAAACGCCCAGGCTAAAAAAACACATCAGAGGCAACATAAGATGGAGAAACACAGCAGTTCTCCCACTGGTGGATTGAAATGAGCTGCTACAGGCCCAGAGCAGAGACTGCTGATGTGAGAGGAAGGGCTGAGAATGGAAACTTGAACAGATGTAGGAAAGGGAAGAGTTTCTCCTTAAGTGACTGCTGCCAAGATGCACAAGCCCACACGGAATCCTGGCTGGGGTAAAGCACCAGCTTTTGCAAGGAGACTGCAGTAGAAAAGGAGGTGTTTGTGGCTTGAACCCCATTTTCCTGTTACCCTCTCTTTGGCATCCGCCTGTGGCAGCAGGGAGCGGGTAGGGTCTGGTCTCTGGGGCTGGTTTGGGGGCACTGGGCTGCCATGAGGGCTGTAACAACCCGAGTGTGCAGACGTGCTCACTGGAGCACAGCCTGTGTTCTTCTGAGCTGCTAAATTTAGGTCACTTCCAGCCACAGAGCGTGTGTACAAAGGCACAGAGATGAGACAGAACTGTCACATGAACTGGCAAAAAAGAGCCCAGGAGGGTTGATGTCTCCATTGTTAACACACGCTCTTGTCACCGGAGGAGAGCAAAGCCTCTGAGGACAAACAGAGGAAAGATGAGGTCTCATTAGTGCGAGGTTCATTTCCCTCTGCAGTCCCAGGATTTTGTGCAAGACTAAACCCGGCAGTGTCACGTCCAGGTAAAACTGCAGTCCCTTCTCCTGAAGCGTTTTCACTCCCAGGCAGTGCCTGCAGTCGGGGGGAAAGGATCATCTCTATTAAACGATCACTCTGGCAGAAACCATGACCATTCATGGGGCAAAGCTCTCAGACAAGGGGGAACGATGCTGGAGACTTGGAGAGGTTCTGTAGGAGCAAAGCAGACACGGCCCAGGTATGAAATCCCCACGGCCAGTGCAGGGGGAGGAACAGGAGCTCCGTCAGCTGCCTGTGCGCTCCCGCCGTCGAAGCACTCGCTCCCCCCTCGGCTTTGTCCCGCTGCACCACGCAGCCATCGGAGGCTGGCTCTGCGCTGGGGCTGCAGCCACAAAGGCTCTCTGTGCCCAGAGACCTTCAGAGACGTCTCTGTCCCAGCCTGCCAGGCCACCTCCGCTCGCTCCGTGTCACCCCACGTCGGGGCGAGGCTCCCGGGGAACCCTCCCCCTGCTCTGGATTGCAAACAACCCTTTACGGCAGGGCAGGAGCGGAGCAAGGCTGCAAGCGCAGAGCAGGAACGAGCCCTCGCCGCAGCCGTGGGAGAGGCGCTGCTCTGCGCTAAGTCCCACCCTGCGCCGGGGCGGGGACTCCGCCAGCCAGACGCGCCGCGCCGCTCCGCGGGAGGCTGCCCCATCCCTGCCCAGCGCCCGCTGCGGGCAGCAGGTGAGTGCCTGCGGCACCGGGGGTCCTCCCTGGCGGAGGGAAGGGGTGTCGTGGCTGGCGGCGCCGGGGCCGGCGCAGCAGCCGGTCTGGCCGCTGTGGGGGAGCGGGCCAGCCCTGGGCTGGGCGATGCCCCCTGGGAACCGTGATGCCGGCGCACTGGGGTAAGGGGGAAGCCCGGGAGGATGCGGGCTGGGGATGAGGAGGGCCGGGAGGAAGATGGCTGGCTCTCCTCGGGCGCAGGGAAGGAAGGGTTTGCTTCCTGTTTGTGCCGTTCCCAGGCTGGCATGTCCTCCCCTGTGGATGCCGGCGGACAGGGCACGGCAGGGGTGCCCCCGCGGAGAGCCCCGGCCCAGCCCCGGCTCCCTGAAACCCAGCTGGCTGTGCAGGGAGCAGCTGCATCCGCTGCAGAATCCAGCAGTCACGGAGCCATGGAAAAGCTGACCTGGCACAGGGTGTGGGTTTGTGCTGGAGTAAAACTGCGTGGAAGGAAGGAACTAGTCGAGCAAGTCCAGGGTTTGACTTGTAAGGGGATAGGTTGCCAAACACGGCTGGTGTAGGGCTGGCAGCGTGTCTGTGAGCTCAGGCTCGGGGGAACCCCTCCCTCTGTTTCTGTCCTCTGAAGCTGTTGGGAGCTTTTCTTGCTGGGAGCTGGCTGTGTACAGTCAGAAGAGGACTCGGAGCCAGGCGAGGTTTGGACTGGCCAGCACAAGCCGCTGTTTGGGCTTGTTTCTGATTAAGTGTCATTTATTCTGGACTCAGCGTTTAGAGGGCATTGATGTGGACCTGTAGCTTTCTGATTAGCTGATAAAGCTGAAATATCCAGGAAAGGCTCATCCTCGGAAAAAACGTGAGGAATAGGAGAGATGCCTCATACACTTGCACTGCTGTCCAACTGCAGAGCTCCGAGCCTGTTCTGAGCTGGGTTTGCCGTGCCAGCTAGCTCAGGCCTTTATTCAGGGATTAAGCAAATAACATCAAGACAGAGACTGGCCAGGGCACCTGACCCTTGTAGCTGAATCTTTGCGTAGTTTAATCATTCAAAGCCGAGTGAAATGTTGGTCCTGTCCTGAAGCTGTTTCCCCGTTGGAGCTGCCGGCCAAGAACTGTCAAGCTGGCAAACCTGCCCAAGAAATTCCTTCCTCTCTCTACTAGCAGAGGGGGTGTTTTATTCGTCTAATGCCCCAGTCTGAGCCATTCACGGAGGTGCCTTCACCTGTGAAAGGAGCAAGAGTGTTGCTGGGGCTGGCACGGTTGTGAGAGACCTTGGTTGAGCTGCCGAGCACTTCCACCTGTAACTTGGGTGTCTTGTTCTGTGTGGCACTGCACACAGAAGTGTGTGCTGGGAACACAACGTCACCTGCAGGTCACACGGTGGGGTCAGCCCCGCTGACTTGTGCGGAGCTTTGCTTTTGTGTTCTCTGTGTCGCTCTAGCTGGATGAAGAAATCGGAATCTCACAGTCAGTCCTTACCGTGACATTTCTGTTGTAACTCGGTATTGCAGGAGTGGTTCTCCTGCAGCCAGGACACATACCCTTTCCTCATGTTTTGGTTTCTTTCTGCCAGCTCATTTGCACTTAGAATTTTTTTGCCTCCCACCTCCTTTTCTTTGTTTATTGACCTTTCTTTTGCCCTTGAACTGACTTGCTAAACCAGCCTGGTTTATCCTGCTGCTTCTGTGAACCAACCACTCAATGGTAAAATGCACAAGGAAAACATCTGCAAAATCTGCAGCTGTTATTTAGGGTCTGGCTAAAGCAAATGCAGTTGGCTTCATGTTAGAGAAGAGCAAGGTTACTTTTCTGCAGTCTGGGTCATAATTTGGCTGCTGAAATCTATAATCAAATGACAGAAAGCAAACTCCACACCGAGACTATTCCCCATGGTGCTGGGCTGAACAGAGTGTCACAAAGTACGGGAGAGGTGTTGAGCACGTCTGCACTGCACAGCTGTGGCAAGTGGCCTACTGGGAGTTAACTGGCCTGGCAGCACCTCCCATGGTATCCCAGACTTGAGACTTGCAGGAGTCACGTGGAGCATGAGCAGGCTCTTCTATTCTTGCACAACTCTCTGGGCTCATTGATAGCAGCTATTAAGCACCATGAGCAGGATTAAGGAGAGATGTCATCAGTCACTGGCATTGCTGCGGCTGCTACTGAGGGGCTTTAAAGTGAGACCCTCAGCTCCGGCTGTGTGAAGCTGCAGGGAAGGGAACTTTCACATCCAGCATCCTGTCACTTGAGGTGTGTTCATGGAGGGGCCATAAGCGTGGGGACAAATTTGTGAGCAACAAAAAGACCCCTGGGGAGATGACTAGTCAACTTCTTTGGTTTTTTGACAGCCAGTTCAAACTGCAGTCATACAGGGGTGACACCTCGCTCTAAACCAAGGAGATACTGCACAGTGCAGATTTGAAGCAACAGGGAAAATCCCAGTCCTTGAGTGAGGTTGCCCTCTGCATGCTCATCTGCACTTTGATGTTGTCTCTGTCTCCCAGGGAGTCCCTAGGAAGGTTGTTAGGATCCTGTGGGCATCCTAATCCGCCTGCATGCTCTCACCTGGCAAGGTCAAAGCTCTGTGCTTTGAAGGTCGTAGGAATCAGATGTTTTCTTTGCTCCCAGGGCAGCATTGTCTTGTTTCTCTGTGGGGCCTCAGCTGGGCTGTCATGTTGACAACAGGAGTGTCTTAGATTACTGGCGCTAACCAGCTGCTCCTGCCTCTGTCTGCCCTGGCCATGTGCTGTTCCTTCGGCACTGAGCAGGGCTGGGAGGGCAGGGATGGTGCTCTGGGCATTCAGTAGTGCCATCCAAGTGTTGCTTTTAGTCACTGGAGAAATTAGATCATTACTTAACCAGCCCTATTAACAGGAAAGGGTAGTTATATTCTGTTAATTATTTGCTTGAAAGCTACCACTCCCTCTGTTTTTATTACAGTAGTCTGACTCCCTGTGGACTCTGACAGCAGCAGAGTGACCTGATACGAGAGCGATGGTGAGTGTGCTCTGTGCTGTGCCAAGCTTTTTCTGATCAGATAAATGCGGGCAGAGTAGCTCAGATAAGGCACAGCAGGAAGAACAGTGTCACTGCCTGTCCCTCTGTGTGTGCAGAGGTTGTTGCCTCTCTCTGCTTCCGTGTACTGGAGCAGAATGACCCACCCTTATGGCCTTTCCATTTGGGGAGTTAATGGAAAATCAGTTGCTGTTAGTTCAAAGATCATTAATTTCTCCATAAACTTCCTGGGTGCGTTATTTGCTCCAGTTTCCATCTGCAAAGCAGCCATCTGTGTAGCTCTACCTACCTACGTTAGGTTAGGCCATTAGGTAATTTGGAAGCAGGTCCTCCTCGGGGAGCTACGTGGAAATCTTTTCTCCTTTCAGTTGTGTCCTTGGGGCTTGTTTCTTACGTAGCTGGGAGCTCCTCTAGAAGAAACTGCTTCTCGGGAGGGTAGGGTGGAAGCCTGGCATGAAAACAATCGTGTCCGGTGCTGTCACTGTGCCTGCGTCTTTTGAATGTGATTGAACTTCCGCTCAGGCGTGTGTCTGTGTCACCAACTCTGCCTCTGGCAATTCCTTTTCTGTGGGTTTAGGCAACAGTCAAGGGGGTCTCAAGCTTCAGTGCTGAGCAAGAAGCACAAGCACTAAGGAAGGCTATGAAGGGATTTGGTAAGTTGGTTTCCCTCCACAGTAAACCCCTTTTTTTCCCTGGGCTTTGAGAATGTTTGGTCTGGTGGTTTGTTAGAGGACAAGTCCAGCCATTTGCATTGCCCACTGCCCGGTGACAGCATGGGAGGAATTGAGTGGCTCCGTTAGGCTGAGACTTGAACCAACTGCAGCTCCAAGTCTGGGGCACTGAACAATCCCCAGTCAGGCTGTTACCTCTCCTGCAGTGCGGTGCTGCGATGCTGCTGGCTGGATTAAGGCACCAGTGTACAGTGCTGCTGAGGACCAGGTCATGCAGGGAACAGCAGCTGGCTAGTGGCGCTCTGGCCCAGACCAGAACATGTGTCTGGTTCGTGTGCAGGTAGCCTGATGGTTTCTGTTGGTTTTTTCCAGGCACAGATGAAGATGCCATCATTGAGATCTTGACCAAATTAAACGTTCCCCAACGTCAGCAAGTTCTCATCACCTACAAAAGCACTATTGGCAGGGTAGGTGATCTCCAGACAATAGGGACTTGCCTTCACCTGGGAGATGCCGACATTCTGTCCTCATTTAGATTGTTTTGTGCCAGTTTGGATTTCTCAGGATTGCCGAAATGCACAGAGAACTAGCCACGATGTTACAGGACAGAAAGAAAGGCTGTTTTAGCGACACGGATGAGGAACAGTTAGAAAGACAAACTGCAGCCAAGGCAGCCCCCCTCACTTTTTGTCTCCCAGCGTGGTAACGGTCACTCTGCTCTAGCACCGCTGCCTAGACACTGCTCTAGGAAAGAGAAAGGACAGATAGAGCCAGGGAAATGAATTGTCTTTCACTGGGAGACATTTGCCACAGCAAGCTGCTCCTGCCGTGATCCAGCAGCCTGAGAGTTCCAGGTGTTCTTCGGTGTGACTGGGATTGCAGGAAGGGATGTCTGGCAGTTGCGTGTCACGTGTAACCAGAGTCAGAGGTCACAGATCATCCCACAACACATTTTTGGGTTCTGTCACTTGGGTGAAATGTGAAGAACATCTTAGTCTCTGTGACAGTAGGGTCACTTGGTCCTGTTCACTTCAGAGCAACTGCTCAGCACACGAGGGCTGGAGCCTGAAGAGAAGTGGTTATTTCTGTTCCTGATAGCCATGTCTGCTTCCAGCTCTGTTCTGCTCTCTCCACCTTCTAGGATTTGATTGATGACCTGAAGTCTGAGCTGAGTGGGAATTTTGAAAGGGTGATCATTGGTATGATGACTCCAACCACCCTGTATGACGTTCGTGAACTGAGGAGGGCTATGAAGGTCTGGAAATCTTCCTTCTGTGTTGCTCAAGTTGTGGTCAATGTAGTATGATTTGCTGTAATTGAACCTTTGTTATTAGTTCATTATTAACTTGGATATACCTTAAAAAATAATTGTCATAATAACGTGGGACCTTGCCTTTGCAATTCCCCAGGGGGCAGGAACAGATGAAGGCTGCCTCATTGAAATTCTGGCGTCTCGCACCAACGATGAGATCCGACGCATTAATGAGAACTACAAAGTCCGTACGTAGTTCAGCTGCGAGCACTAGGCAGACTGAAAGGTCACATCTGTGTGTGCATGGTTGTGTCTGTCAGGTGGATGTCTGACCACATGGGCCTATTTTATACTGCCTGTGCCTCTCAGTTTTGCCCTGTGGCACCAAATGCGATGGCTGGGCTGTGTGATGATGGCTAAGAAAGCCAACAGCATCCTGGCTTGTATCAGCAATAGTGTGGCCAGCAGGACTGAAGAGGCCCCACATTGAATCCTAGCATCAGTTCTGGGCCCCTCAGTGCCAGGACATTGAGGGGCTGGGATGTGTCTGGATAAGGGCAGCAAAGCTGGGGAATGGTCTGGAGTGCCAGTGCTCTAAGGAGCAGCTGAGTTCCAGCCAGGACAGTTGAAACTGTGCAGTTCTGTGCTGTCAGGAGCCCTGAGCACAGTTACACCCTTAGCTAGCTTAGGCTGACACGTGGACAAACAGCACCCAGGTGGTGGAGCTGTTCCTAACAGATGTCCTGTGTGTTCTCTTGCTAGAATATGGCTGTACCCTCGAGGAGGACATTGTCTCTGACACATCTTCCATGTTCCGAAGAGTCCTCGTGTCTCTCGCAACAGTAAGTCCAGCTAAGGAGAATGGGGATGACTCTTCTGTTGTTGATGGACACAGCTCTCACTTCAGTGAGGAGGGGTGTTAGGCTGGTTTTTATGTCATAGAGTGGTAGGGGTTGAAAGGAGATCATCTAGTCCAAACCCCTGCCAAAGCAGATTCTCCTAAAGCAGACAGGTTTAGAATGTCTTCCACAACCTCTCTGGGCACCCTGTTCCAGTGCCCTGTTACCTTCACCATAAGGAAGTTTTTCCTTAGAGTCAGACTGAACGTTCTCTTTTCCAGCCTATGCCCATTGCCCCTGTTGCTGAGAACCACTGAACAGAACTTCTCTCGATTTCACTTCACCTGCATTTCACACCCAGCTTCTGCAGGGAGAGAAGACACGGAGGAAGGCCCTGTGCTCTGTTTAAGACAGCCCTATTCCAGTGGGTTTCTGATAATTGCACAGGGTGGAAGGAACTTCCTCCTGGTGAGGGTGACAGAGCCTTGGAAGAGGCTGCCCAGGGGCATTGTGGAGTCTCCTTCTCTGGAGATGTTTCAAACCCACCTGGATATGTTCTTGTGCAACTGGATCTAGGTGATCCTGCTCTGGCAGGGGAATGGGACTGGATGATCTTTCGAGGTCCCTTCCGATCCCAGGTGTGTGATTCTGTGTTGCCCGAGCCACGTGTCGCTGTGTGTGCGCACCACTACGCACTGTTAAGGATTGCACTGTGCATCCCCAGTAACTTGTTTGGAATGGGGAGTTTGCAGGACTCACTTCCTTTAGTTGCTCTGGTGAAATGACTTTTTCATTCTTGTGTCTTTGCAGGGAAACAGAGATGAGGGAGCATATGTGGATGAGGCCCTTGCTCAGCAAGACGCTCAGGTGGGTAGCAATTCACTTGCTTGCAAAGCTTGTCTGTTCTCGCACTCGGGACGTGTGGGGAATTCCTGCTTTTTCTAGACACCGTTGTTTCCAAGGCAGGGCAGTAAAGCCTGCAGCTGTGCCAGACAGCAGAGCCCTGGGTTCTGTTCTCAGTTTTGACCCTTAGAAAAGTCTCTAAGGAGGGTTCCAGCCTCATTTGCAACTCCATGGTGAGAGGTCTCAAGGCAGGCTGAGGGTTTGGGAGAGGAGCTAATGTTTCTGCCGAGAGTTGCTGTGCTTGGTTAGTGTTTGTTGGGAAATACCTGTGATCTGTGCCAGCCACAGGCCAGCAGTGCTCAAGCACCAAGGGGGTACAAATATCCTGTTATGCATTGTAGAGTCATAGAGTATTTGGAGTTGGAAAGGACCTGTAAAGGTCATCAACACCTGATCTTGTCAGTTGGCGTGACTATTCCTAATGTCTTCAAGTGCCTGTATGAAGCTGGGGAGCAGAAATGGGGAACAGATGAAGTACAGTTTATGGCCATCCTCTGCACACGGAACAGACACCACCTGCTAAGAGGTAGGTCCCTCAGTGATGTCCTGGCTGCTCTTCCTTGTTTATGGACAATACGTGTAGGAACTTTATTCATTAACTGCTGGGGAACTCCTCAGGAGACAACAGGTATCATAGAGCCCAGTTGCATTTGTTCCTTAAGACTATTTTATCCCCTCCTGAGACAAAAAACAGACTAGTGCAAAACATGGGTACAACTTGCTCCAGCCCTTAGTTGGAGGTAATGAAGTGTGACTCCCACTGAGGCAGAGGTAAATGTGTAAATGGCCAGTGTTAACCTGCAGTTCTTGAAGAAACACTAGCAGCAGTGGTAGCCCACTTAACGAGGTAGTTGATCGTTAAAATAAATGACTTTAGCTCACAGTGCGACAGTAATGGCCCAGTGCTCTTAACCTGGGATGAGGAGCTTGATCTTGCCGAGTGGTCCTTGGCGGTTCACGCACTCTGTGTCCTGAAGCATCTCCTTTTTTTTCTCACTGCCTTTTCCTCCCAGTGTTCGATGTGTACAGAGGGATTGCCGATAAGGACATAGCAGACAGCATTAAATCCGAGATGTCAGGAGACCTCGAAGACGCTTTGTTAGCTGTGGGTGAGTGCCCTGCTTTTACACTTTGCCTACACAGCAATTACGTAGTTAGACAGGTCTTGCCCTGGCTGGCTGATCACATGGCTTCGGGAGGCTGACAGTTTGCAAGCCTCGGTGTTCTACTCTGTGCAGATACAACCAGGTGACACAACTCGGTGTTTTACGTCATGGTTTGCTTTCCCAGGGTGTGCTGTCAGGACACATGGGAATCCTAAAGGAAACCTTAGTGTGCACTGAGCACGGAGACCTCAGTTTCCAGTGGGTCACTAGTACAGCCATGTGTATTGTGCTTGCTGTTTGCTGGTCCTGAATTGTATCGCTGCAGAACAAACCCCTTCAGGAGAAAGTGGTGTGGAGCTTGGGAAGACTCTCTGTTGTTACTGACACGAATTCTCCTGTTCTTGTCTCCCTTACAGTGAAGTGCATGCGAAACAAACCTGCCTATTTTGCTGAAAGATTGTATAAATCCATGAAGGTAAAGAGCCTTTGGTGTGACACGGCCATTTTCTTTCCCCCTTTTGAGTCACTAGTGTGACAGAAATCAGCAGACAGAGAGAAACTGCCAGTAACTGGGGGGAAAACAAAAGACAACTGAGGTTTTGTATGACTTCTTGAGTCATCTCAGGAAGATCAGAGCCATATTCTTACCCAGCAAGCTGCTATGGAATCTATGCAAGAATGCTCTGAATGGGAACAGACTCCTTCCTGCATAGGAATCAAGTGAGAAGGGCTTTGTGTGTCTCACTGATCTAGCAGAAAGGCTTCGCTGTTGGACATGATTGGCTTATTTCTCTAGGGCTTGGGAACAGATGACAACACGCTGATCCGAGTGATGGTGTCCCGCTCTGAAGTAGACATGCTGGATATCAGAAGGGAGTTCCTGGCCATGTATGGGAAATCCCTCCACTCCTTCATTAAGGTGAGCTTTGCAGCATAAGGAACGAGGAGCTGGGTGTACTAAGCAGCCCAGAGGAGACAGGTCCCCACTTGACACCAAATGGGTACTTTACAGTAAAAGGAATTAAGGACACTTTACATTTATGACTGAAAGTGATTCTGGACGTTCTCAGCCCTTCACTTGTCAAAGAGGATACAAACCCTACAACAAATTATAGGTCCTGGAAAGAATCCAGCTTTGTATGGAGCTGTAAAACTAACTGTGTTCCTTTTTTGCTCTCTAGGGAGACTGCTCAGGGGACTATAGGAAAGTTCTGCTCAGACTCTGCGGTGGGGAGGATTAACGGGCGCCTGATACACTGCCCGGCTTTTGGGAAGCAGCTGATCATAAGGATTTCTTTCTTTCTTTTTAATTTTTCCCAAGTACTTTTTTAATATCAAAGAGCATTGACTTTGGTTGATTAATGTTCTGCTTAGATACTGGCCATTCCAGTTGAACCATGGAATGTTTCAACCCATCATATGCTTGAAACATCCATTTCTTTGTCTATTCTTTGGGCGAGGAAAGCCCGTCTTAAACAACATGCTATAACCAAATACAGAAAAGCTAAAGCTGTCCCTTTGCCATTGCATTCACCAGCAAAACTTAAGAACTGGAGCACACTGGGAAGCAGAATGTGAGAGGCTGCACAGGAGAAAATTAACCTCATCACTGCATGAAGAGTGTAGAATGCAGGATTGCTTCAGTGTTTGCATGATAACTAAAACACCAAAAAAATCAGTGGCCTAAACCAGAAGTGCATTTAGGTCTTACCTTACCCCCTGTTAGTGTGGAGCATTAACAGCGGTGCTGCTCTTCATGGACACGAATCTGTAGGTAGTGAAGGTGTCACCATGACAGCAGAAAAACCTCTTGCTGTTGTCGTTAGCAGTCAGCTCTGTATTCCTGGTATGTCTTCCTTAATTCATGGGTGTACCAGTCATCAGTGCTCTGTCGTAAACACGTCCTGGATAAAGTGCTGTCATGTGCCTTTTGAGGAGTAACTGTCCCCCCGACTGCTTCTTGATAGCTCTACCCGATGCCTTGTACATAGTTCAGGGTATACATAGGTATAGCTCACCACACCTCACCAGCGCTGGCTGGTTGGAGCTGCCCTTAGAGGGTCGGAGTTGTGCCTGACTTGCATTTCCCCACTGACCTCTGGAAGAGATGTTTCCCCCAGACCCTACACACCACCCTGGCAAGCTGAGCGGTGTTTTCACCAGAAAAATGTGCTTAGCAACTTTGGTTTTGCTTTTAGCTGCTGGTATATAATTCCAGTCTGAAGGCACAAATATGGGCTTAATCAAATTCTGTCACTCACAGATGATCTTTCAAGGTCCCTTCTGCCCCATAACATCATGATTCTGTGATTTCTTCTATACTAGGCTGCTGTTGGCTTGAATAGGAGATACTTGTGTGGCCTTAAAAATCATTTTCTTTCTTGCTCTCTGTGCTGTAGTTGGAGACACATTCCTTAGTTTTTCAGTTCTACTGACGCCTTCTGCTCAGTGGAGTTGTCTGACCCAGTACAACAGATGCGCTGAGTCTTGGGTTTGTAATGAAATCCTTGTATTAAGATGCTGACTCCAAAAAAATGAATAAACGGTTTGTTTCCACAGCTTCCGCTATGACTGTGTCCTGGGAGAGGTCGTGTCCGTTTCGACGGCAGTTTCTGCGCTCCGTGGGTGTTTGCGGCGGCCCTCTGTCACACGAGGACTGCTTTGTGAAACGGGAAGTCGCTTGGGGAGGAGGCCGGGCAGAGGCGCCCGGGTGGCCAAGGCCAACAATATTCTGGCCTGCGCCACTGGGTGGCCAGCACGAGCAGGGCAGGGATGGTCCCCCTGGACCGGGGGCACTGGGGAGACCCCAGCTGGACTCCTGGGGTCAGTTGTGGGCCCCTCAGTGCCAGAAGGACAGGGACAGGCTGGAGCGGGGCCAGAGAAGGACCCGGAGCAGCAGTGCTGTGAGGAGCGGCTGAGGGAACTGGGGGGGTTGAGGTGGAGAGAAGGAGGCTCAGGGGAGCCCTTGTGGCTCTGCACAGCTGCCCGAACTCGAGGAGGCTGGAGGCGGGGCGGGGGTCGGTCTCCTCTCCCTGCCGAGGCCGAGAGGAGGCGGCCTCAAGCTGTGCCCCAGGGCAGGGGGAGGTCGGCCCTGCGGAGCACTTTCGTCCAGGCCCGGGGGCCAGCACCCGGACAGGTGGTGGGGGGAGCCGGCAGTGCCGGAGCGACGCTCGGACTCGCTCATCTTAAACGGTTTCTGCAACGCAAACGGCGG
>JAOXOE010027277.1:0-18855 GCA_028565055.1 Phoeniculus purpureus
TGATCCTGCTGTGGCAGGGGGATTGGACTGGATGATCTTTTGAGGTCCCTTCCGATCCCTGATGTTCTGTGATTCTGACATAAAGGCAAATGCAAGTGAAGCGAGCGCTCAGTGTGTTACCAGTCACACATAGAGAAGAACATCCGTTGATAACGAATGTAGAAAACACCATAAAACCATAGCATGATGCCAAAGAAGCTCTTACAGAGGTAGCAGATTGTAAAAGTTCTAAAATAATTACAATAAAGAACAAAACCAGGTCACATTCACACAGTCTGGCAGTCGTGCTGTCCTTAGGACAGAAAATGACAAAAAAAGAAGGTAAAGCCATGTAAAAGTAACCGCCTGTGGACTGTAGCTTGACAGCCAGACGTGTCTGTGTTTTGTACTGGTGTCAATATATCTGAAACTTCACCTTATTTGAAAAATCAGTGCATTTTGTAGCATCTGCCCTCTGAAGTTCTGCTAATGCCAGGCAGACCTATGTCACAACAACACAGGCACTGCAGTAACGCAGATAGGTAGATGTGAGGAGACGTGATGATCGTTATTTCACTTTTAAAAAGTCACTGTGCCCCGGGGCACAATTAACAGGCAATAAATTCCTACCTGCTACTGAAGTTTAGAGATTAGTGTTTGCCTGTCAAAGCATGGAAACACATTGACACCTAGTAAAACGGGGCTAATTAGCTGTTTAAATAATAGGAAATGTCAGTCTGGGGCCACAAAAGGCTGTGCACAATAATTTAACCCACCACCAAAAAAGCTGACTCAGATGTTTAAAGAAAAGTCGCAGAATCACAGAACATTAGGGATTGGAGGGGACTTCATCCATTCCAATCCCCCTGCCACAGCAGGATCACCTAGACCAAGTCACACAGTCGAGTGTTAAGTATTTAAAAGGACCTTAAATGTTTGCCAAGTCATACGAAAGAGAAGAAACTTCAGTTAAGCGATGAAAACAATCATTAGTGGTGGAAATTTACAGGAGTACAGTCGGGCTAGTGTCACTCTTGGTCTGCACACTTCTTGGCACATGGATTTAGGAGGGGTGACCTCATTAATGTCTATCAATATGTGGAGGGTGGGTGTCAGAAGGATGGAGCCAGGCTCTGCTCAAAGTTTTCTAGTGATAGGACAAGGGGCAATGGGTGTCAGCTGGAACAGAGGAGGTTCCATATATATATATCAGAAGGAACTTCTTCACAGTGAGGGTAACAGAGCATTAGAACAGGCTGTCCAGGGAGGCTGTGGAGTCTCCTTCTCTGGAGACGATTAAAACCCACCTGGATGTGTTCCTGTGTGTAGAATCTTGTAGGCTTCTTCCAGGTGAGCCTCTTCCATGATTCTACAATTAAGAGGATTTCCTACTGATCAAGGATCAAAAACTGGATCCTAGCTACTACTAATGTCAGAATTTGCCCACAGGGATATTTATTCAGTTTCTTATCAAATAGTGTTAATGCTTTTCTGTTAAACAGCCCCTTGTGTTCTTCTAGTCCTTCCTTTCTTGTGGAGTTTTGGATTTCAGAGACCTTGAAGCAGTCATTACCCAGCACTACTGGCAGAATCACAGAACATTGGAAGAGACCTCGAAAGATCATCCAGTCCAATCTGCCTGCCACAGCAGGATCACCTAGACCAACTCACACAGGAACATGTCCAGGTGGGTTTTAAATGTCTCCAGAGAAGGAGACTCCACAGCCCCCCCTGGGCAGCCCCTTCCAGTGCTCTGTCACCCTCACTATGAAGAAGCTCCTTCTCAGATTGATGTGGAACCTTTGGTTAACTTCATGACTTGGTCTTCTACTCAGCACTTCCAGTCTTCCAAAATCAATCTGCATCACTCAAAAAACCTGAAACACGACGAGATGTTTTGTGTGAGCACCCACATTTAAAATAGGTGCAATGGAAGTTGGTTTTTGCCTGGAATACTTGAGTTTGCCCCAATCGCACCGAGCACCACGCTCACCCACAGCATTCAGCACCTTCGGCAAATGCTAATGTGAACTACTTGTTGCTCAGCTGAGACACTCAGAAAACAAACACGAAAACAACACATTGCATTAAGCAGTGACAAACTACAGGACAAAGCACCAAATACAGCTTTGAAAACAAAAAGGTGTTGGAACCAAAGTCCAAAGGCAGTTCGGTGAATCTGTGGATTTTTCCCGTTCTGGATTTCTTCTTGTCCATGGGAGGTGTCAGCCCTTAGATAACAGAAAGAAATTATCTCACATGGTTTCGGATAAAAGTAGGACCTGCACAGTGCTTATGGCAAGTGCCTGCTCTTCTAAGTTGCCTGCTCTGCATCAGGGTGCCTGTGCAGCAGAGCCAACAGAGGGAAGTGGTTTTCCTGCTGTTTCCAGCATAGCTGAGATAAAGCTGAACTCCTGTGTCCAGTTTGGGGATCGTCAGTACAAAGAGATGATCAAACTAGAGCAAGACCAGTAGAAAAAAGGGGATGGACTCCAGGCTCTTCTCAATGTCATCTAGTGATAGGATGGGGGGCAATGGGTGTGACCTGGAACAGAGGAGGTTCCATATGAATATCAGAAGGAACTTCTTCCCAGTGAGGGTGACAGAGCACTGGAATGGGCTGCCCAGGGCGGTTGTGGAGTCTCCTTCTCTGGAGACTTTTAAAATCCACCCAGACATGTTCCTGTGTGACTCGATCTAGGTGATCCTGCTGTGGCAGAGGGATTGGACTAGATGATCTTTCGAGGTCCCTTCCAGCCCTGACTGATTCTATGATTCTATCTCTAATTTCCAGGCCACAGTTACCTGTTGCTGATACCTATTTGCTGCTGTGTCACTAACATTTATCTTGGCTAGATCCTCTTCCTCCCTTGATACCAGAATCTCAGCTTCTCTTTTGCTAAGCTGATCAAAACAAACCTCCTGTCCTCTCCTCTTTTTTAGAGCAGCTGCCTGTTTTCCCACCCATTCAGTTCATCCTCCCTGGAGATGAGCGACAAGCAAAGTGTAACCACAGTCTAAAGGTCTTTGAATAAGACACTCACACGATGTCACCAGTGCTCCCTTCTCTGCTGGATATCCCATTTGAGGGATCTTAGCTGCAGTACATTGCACATGGTCTTGCCCAGTCCAGGATCATACCTGTCTTTTCCACTCCGTTTCATAGTCCTTGCCCAGTCCAGGGGCCAGGTCTGTTTCAAATACAACACGACAGACTCTTCTTCTCTTTCCCAAACGAGAGGCTAAGTGAACTGAAGGCACAGTTCCAGGCCCTGGCAGGTGCCAAACTTTTGCTCACAGCTCTGTAGAGCCAGGAGTGTGACAATCAAAACTGGCTCCTGTGCACTGTATCACACATTTTGTGGCGTGCTAGTCCTTTCCACAGTCACCCAGGATATGAATGTCCCTGTGAGTTGTTTCAAACTGATAAGATGGTTTGGATTTTCTTGTAACTGAAATCCTCACCTTGCACTGAAATCAGAAGGATTTCATCAGTTTTTATTGTTCTGGTCCTCTCAGCCGCTCAGCTCTCCCTGTGCAACACTCCCACTCCCCAGAGTACTGGCACTGCTGGCGCTTAGTACTCTGCATCCTTGCTCGCACTTTCTGACCTCTTGTGCCAACATTTCTCATTAAAATATTCAACAAGATATGACATCCCAGATTAAATAAAACCTTTAGAGAGAGGAACCTCTCGAAGGCAGAATCAGAAGAAACTGTCATTTGGCAGCAGTTTGCAGATAATCGGCAGGTGCCTGTGACTGCCTCTCCTTGCTCCCTGTTTCCAGTAAATGAACTGATCTGATCTTCTGAGGCAGCCTGTGCAAGTACAGGATCACACAGGCTTCCTCAGCACGTTGGTGGAGCTGCGTGAGTCGGCAGCATCCTTCTGAACTTTCGCAGCCTGCTTCTCATTTTGGTGGAAATGGAATTTGAAGGTTGTGTTTTTCCTCTGAAGCGCGAGCCAAGATCAACAAGGCACGTACGTCACGTCTCAGGAGCTCAGAGGCACAACTGTACCAACATCCAAACACTTCCTATCAAAGCTTGTATGTGAAGATGTACACCCGCACGTGAGCATTTCTTTTCTGGTTGCTCCCCATCATATGGAAGCTCTTTTTGTAAATGGAGACAGCGATGCTAGTAAGTGTTACCTGTCTGATCCATTCCATGCGCACTCAAACTTGTCAAAGATGCAGTCATTCTCATAGAGGGAACACAACTTGCTCCTAAGGTAATCATGGACCTGTTTCAAAGAAAGTAACCGTCGTTATTACTCAAACAAAACAGAACCCAACACAAACAGCACCCAACTCTCGCTTTATCCCCCATGCTCACCTGCAGGGTACGCTGCACAGGTCGGCAGATACCACGTTTAAACTCTGAGGAAGCTATCTGTACTTTTCCACAGGCCAATTAGCCAGGGGCTACAGAATTATTGTTGCAGGAAGGCGCGAAGCACACCTCCTGCAGCAGGCTGCAGACCACCCCTCTGCAACAGATTTGTTTCCTGCTTGGGTGATTTTCTCAGGGCTAGCCTAATTCTCAAAGACATTTTGCCAGCTGATACCTTAGATGTGCTAATTAATGTGCAAGAAATCTAATTTAAATAGCAACAAAAATGTCACACTGCAAGGTAAGTGGGACTCTCACTTGTGGCAGAAAGGACTTGGCTGTACTGGGCTTGGAGCGTGCGCTATGACATACATTTGTGCATTTCAGAAGCTAACTCTAGTTACACAGGCTGCACATCACAACTCTAAATTAGCCCACGAGTATCCCCTATCTGCTTGAGACTTAGAAACAACATCAGAAATTCTCACTCACATGCTGCTTCTACCCAGCAGAAGACCTCTCCTCTGTGTCGCACATCTCTGCTCAACAAGGGTTATCATAAAGAGACAGATCTCAGGCAAACTACTTCAGTCCTTGGCTGTAGTTGATTAGTTTTCCTCCAGAATGATGGGTTTCATTCCACAAACAAATAATGAGCTAGAAAAACCTGCCTAGATGAATTTAGTGATGTACTTTCACTCCAGATGTTTGCTTCTAGCCGTTGAAAAAACTAAACCAAGGGTGTGTAGATGGCCTCTCCGGGCACACATACCAATCCAGTAGCCAAGGGGCATAATTTAGCTCTGGCATACAAGGTAAGTTCCTGCAAGTCCAGAGAGACTTCCTGCTCATGGATGCTCAGCGTCCTCCTCTGGCCTGAGGGCATAAATACTTCTTCTACCAACACCAGATTAGGGACAGTGACCTTTCACTTGTATTTCCTTTAACCCATTTTCAATAGCCAAACTGCCCAGTATCCTAAGGATATTTGTAATATAAACTTGTTCAGAATTATAGATGTTGGATCAATTTTCATTAACAGATGAGTGCGCACTGAGCCGCAGATGACACAGCAAATGGTAAATGCAGATAAAACATTTAACAATTAAATGCATTTACCCTCATGGTGAGCAATAGGTCAGAACATTTTTAGTACTGATGCAGTGCCTTGCCCCCTCAGTAATTAAAAAAAAAATCACTGTCTCTCTACTTAAAGCCTTTTTCATGTTAGTGGTGTCATTTTTAATACAGCTGGAACTCCATCCTTCGTCGTCTTTGCGAGCGCCCAACGCTCAGAAGAAACAGGTTGGGTAGGGCAGGAGCAGGAATGAGATCACATTTGTTCACTGACTGTCGTTTCTAGGTCTCTCTCTCGTTACCATTTCCAGCAGCCATCTGTCATGACCACTGCCATGCATGCTCTCTTTGTGAAGTGTGGCCAACTCCACAGCTTGGAGCTGTGTCTTTCTATCAGCTGTCAAAAAGCAATTTGCAGCTCCTCTCTCAGACTTTTTCCTGAGCTATTCAAGGTCTTAGTTCCTTTTTGTTGACTGACCTGCTCTGCAAACTTGCACTACCGCCTTGGACAACCAACTTCATGTGGACCCTCTGATGAACACATTTGCCTACATACAGACATTGGAATGACTATGAATAATCAACTGGAGGAAACAATTTTAACCTTACTTGTACGTTCTTCTGCCCGCATCAATTCAGGGTAGAATCAGATTTGTCTTCTCTGTTACACATTGTTCTTGCCACATACGAATTGTGATTGAATCGAACCCGAATTCTTTCCTAATTAATTACAAAAGGCATTCTCTTTTTCTTCACTGCACCGTTTTAGGTCAGACCTTCATGGAATTATCTAGTCATTCCACGCTGCAGACATGACTATATGGGAAATTATTTCAATGGGACCAAACAGCCACGATCAGGAATTTCCCTGCTAAGCAACACATCAGCCCAAATCCCGATGCATCAGACCCTGCCAAAAGTGGATCGAGCTATTATCAGCTATGATTGTGTTTGCCTCTGGCTGCCGGTCTGGTTCTGCTTGGCTAATTCACCTGGCAGCATCAGAAGAGTCTCCATCCTGTTAGGCAGAGCTGCCCCTCAAGCATTCAAGCAAAGGTCATCCCACAGCAATGCTCTTTTAATGCTGACCAGCACACTGTACTCTGTGCTTTTTTCTTTCATGTGAAGCATAAACAGGAGAAAACGAGACAATCACGCTGAACCACCATCAGCAGGTAACGTGTTCCAACAAGGCTGCAACAGCTGCTCCGTGCAGTAGCGCTCCTTTAGTCACAGCAGCAGCGAAAAAGAACCTACATGAAGAATTTTGTTCTTTTTGTTTTACCTGATAATGAAGTGGTTTAATTACAGACTTTTCTCTTTCTTACAACCCTGTGGGGAAACCTGTTGTGACCCTCTTTATGAGTCTCGCGGTTAGACAACGTGAACTGGCTATCACGTAGTGGATAAGATGGGAAATTCAACCTTTTACTTCGTGTCTTTCGACCTTTTAATGATATCTGTGTCACCATAATTGTGTGGATACGTAACTGAAAATGCCAGGTTTATCTGTTGCTCTCACGTGATCCACCACAAACAACTCCTGGAGAGTTTGCCAAGTTTACATATGTGATTTACCTATGTGTGAGAGAGGTACCTTTAAGGTACATTACTTAAAAGAGCCATTTAAACCACTTCAGAACAGATTCCTTTGCCCTCTGCAGCTGAAAAACACAAAAGGTTGCCCTTTTCCTATGGAATTCTGTACTATCAGCTTCCTAAGCCCTCAGGATTTCAGGTTCTTCTTTCGTCCCGTGCCATGCTGTATCTTCTTTCAAGATATGGAAAATGAAAGTCAATCCACAGGTTATGGTAAGGCAGCAGGAACACTGTCATATTTGCAGGGGTTTTGTTGTTTCAGGTCTTTTTTGCTCTACGCTCAGGACTGAAATTTTTACATTCTATTGTTTTTTCCCTATCTCAGCATGGAGAAATCTAAGTTTATAATTGGCCCGCTGTTGGGTGTCAGACTGATCTAAAGGTGGCCAAACTGTTTCACAGCTGCCTACATGAGGAAGTACAACAAGATGTCGAAGCCAAGACAAAGCCTGATTCCTCCCTAGGGACACAGCTGACAACTCCATTAGCAAACGTACCAAACAGTGCCTAAGCTCTAAGCTTGAGATAGGGCTCTGTTATATAGAACACTGTCTCGCCCTTAACCATCCCACTCCATTTTCACAGCATATCAACACGTTTCTAACACGTTTAGCCTTATAAATATGGAGTTTTCAGAGCAAAACCAATCATGTCGTTTTAAAGGTGTAACAGGCTCAGGCTTCGTGACACCGACACGAGACACCCCGAAGAGCATCCAACAAAATGTGCAGTTGACAACACTGGGATCCACTGTATACACCGGACAGTAGTTAAGAAGTATCTCAAATACTACTGATTTCAAATGCAGGTTGCTTTGACACACTACTACTCATTCCATGGTATTTTAAAACCACGATTAAACCACAGTTACTGTGGACTAGTGGACTTCAACCAATGCTACACAAACACAAGAGACTGTTCCAGCACTGTCACATCACAGACTTTCTCTAAGAATGCATTACGAGCCAGGTGAGTTGTATTTTCCCTGCTTTGCACACCCTAGCTGTAGGCAGCCTCACAGCTTTCTCTTGCCACTGCATTTTCATTACAAGCAGCTCCTTTTCCTTTTTTGAGGCAGAGTAAAACAACGTAAGCTCAAGCCTCTGCTGCCAACCAGAACAGATGCCAGAGTACAAACTCGGTGCTGGCTGGAGCCACTGCCACTTTGTCTGGATAATGCCACAATGAATTCAGGCAACCAGATGTGTCTGTCTGGCATTCGCAAACTGCTGTGTCAGCGGTGATGTCAGGGTTCACCACCGACTGCTTCTAGAACTAGATGTGAGGGAGAAACACAGAGATGAAGTCTCAAAAAAAAGTTCTGATATTACAAAGGGGTGAACTCTCAGCAGTCCCAATGGGAATGGAACGCTAAGCAACCCACTACACCCTTTCCTCAGCTGCTTTGAAATGTTAATAGGGAAATACATCATTTGACACCAGATGCTAACGTGAGGAGATGACTTCCCTTGTTAGCAGCATCCTTTCTTTCAAGAGTCCAACCCACCGAGGACATTACCCTGACTCCCCAGGCTTACACTTCCTCACTGATGCTGAAATCGCTCTTTTCCAGGGATGCCACTGCCAGGATTTCAACCACCTTGAACAGGAGCTCTCTTAGCTGGCTGCTCAGCAGACCAAGCAATAACAAATTTAGGAAAACATCCAGGCTTTGAACAGTGAGGTGTTTTAGATATTGCTGCACTTCAGGACGTAGGAGACACCTACCTGGTATGTTTCTACAGGCTTTGTTTCCATGTTCAGATCCCAGACCTTGACAGTGAGGTAATCTCTCGTTAGCATGTATCTACCACTGTGACTGAATTTGACGTCTGACACCGAAGAGATAATTTCTGAAAAAAATGACCTGTTACTGGGGTCTTCTGGTTCTTCATAAACTGTTCAAAAAAGAAAAAGAAGCGAGAAAGAAATTAGAATTCTGTAAAGAAATACTCTGAGATGTTTAAACTGCTCATGTCTGGTGAAGCAGGTAATTCAAGGTACCAAGGAGCATGATACACAACGTACTTTGTTGGTGTGCTACTGCTGTGTACACGTCGGTTACCTGTGCCGTGTGCTGCAAGACCCAACAAGGATCATGAAACGTTGCCTACAGTTCCTCCAGACAGGAAAACCCAGCTGTTGTAGCTAGGATGTTGGCTGCTGCTGTTCAGCATCATACTGATACTCTCAGCATCATACTGATACTCACATAGAATTTCAGGTGCTTGAAACAACTGGTATTAGTAGGTTGTACCTCATCTGTTAAACATCCACTAACAACTGTTCTTTCCATCCTTCCCGAAAAGCTGCATTAACTGCAGCCCCACCTACCAAGTGCTTGGAGCACTTCCGTTGCCTTTCTGTAGGTATCTGTGGACCTGCAATCCGACCTCACACGGTGAGCTTTAGTACGAGTCGAGCTTTTGGGGTCTTGCAGTTCTCAGCAAAACAAGTAGGGTTCTGTCACCTGTGTCTAGATCATTCTTTGAAAACTGGCAGTTTGGTGAGTGTCGTTTTCAAGGTTCAAAAGCAGGTGAAGCACAGCTACGTGGTAAGGCAGGCCAATGTGCAGAACAACTTTCTACTGTCAGTCAAAATAGGTTTTGGTGTAGTCCACTGGACCACTTCTCTCCAAGTTAATCTGTCTATGACTATGATTCAGACTGTTGAAAGCAAAAACGCTACAGTTTTCATCAGGGGAAATAATGTTCTGCTGAAAGCTAAGGCTGAGCATGTGGGTGAAGCACGTGGGGCAACGCAAAAAATTACGGGCAATTTTCTTTGGGGGTGGGCAGTGGAACGCAGCCAGGCACGCACATGAGAACACGGTCTGTATCCGAACACATACCACGCTTCTAAATGGCAATGAACTAGCTCAAAAAGGGGGGAAAACCCCACTTTTCAGACAGATTGTAAACGAAC
Source organism: Phoeniculus purpureus (assembly GCA_028565055.1). Taxonomy (NCBI): domain Eukaryota; kingdom Metazoa; phylum Chordata; class Aves; order Bucerotiformes; family Phoeniculidae; genus Phoeniculus; species Phoeniculus purpureus. The sequence continues at coordinate 9,916 of JAOXOE010027277.1, forward strand.
AACTTTAAATAGCTCTTTAAAAATTTGCCTAGACATTCTGCAAAGCAGGTATTTTGTAATTATCCTGTCAGATTCTTCAACAGAAGTCTGATGAGCACAGAGCAATTATAATTCCTCATCCCTCTTCTCTTTAATCTGCCCAAAGATACACGTGCCTGGCAGGAATTTTGTGCTCCTAATTATGATGTGAAGTCGGTATTAAAACCAGGAAAGGAAAAACACCAACTACCCAGTAACTGAACTACACCTTCATTTACAGACAAGATATATTTTCTTGTCTCTATGTGTCTCATCCAATGGGTACTTTAAATTCTGTTAATTAATAGGATTAAACCATTTCATCCTTTATCTACACAGTTTATTGCTTTTCTATCCTTACTGCAGTGTTAGAAAGGCTCAGATTAATTAACTGTACCAACTAATGCAGACGGGAAAGCCTCCTATCACTGCAGAACAAAGACAGTAGTAGACATTTTAGTGTGAAAAACCTTTTGCAGATCGTTCCTACAGCCAGCACAACCAAGCCAGGCAAATCGTTACGGGAAATGAAACTGCACCTCCCGATGTCAGGGAGAAAGCTTAGCAACTAGCACCATGTGCCTGAGCAACCAGATCAAGGCACCGGCCTCGGGAAGTGAAGGTGAGATCCAGCGTTCTTGCATCTTGGCTATTTCTTGTGGAGCATCAACATAACCCACTGCACAAAAGCAGCCTTCATCCAGCCTGGCTAATGCGGGTTGAGTAACTGGAGACAGAACAGCAGTGACAGCCACGCGATTTGGACTTCAGACAAACAATTTACATTCAACCCCAGCCTCTTCAAGCTGACAGGACACAACACGGTGCTAACCCAGTCTGCAAAACCGTAGTTGTCTGCCTGCGCTGGAAACACCTTTTCTGTTTATTACAGTTCGGGCTCATCTTTTAGAGTCGACTTGTGCCAGGGAGTGTAAGTCAGCACCCAAAACATGAGATCTCAGACCTAGCCACGAAACCCGTTGGACCAGGACTTGGAATCAGAACTGTACTGGGATTTGATTACAAATTCTACAACACTGTTTGATTAAATTCTCAATGAACGTCTTAAAAGCTAACTTTTGCCATTCAAAAGGGTATTTGTCATTAATATTGCTCTTGCTAATGTTTACAGAGCTAATTATATGAAAGACACAAAGACTTAAATACATCCTGGATGACAGGACTGTAGAACAGAGAAATACCACGGGGTTACAGAGGGAAGTTGGACATATGTCTGAGTAGAGCCAGTGGCAGAGCGGAGCCTCGAGGAAGATTCCACTCCTGCTCCTACTCCAATGGCAGATACATGGGTAAGCTGGGAAGTCTGCTCAGGGAAATAAAAATGCTCAGTCCCTTCCCGTAGTAACTTCCTGCTGCTCACAAGTGATTATGTAGGGAGGGAACAAAAAACCAATAGGGAAAACTTGGCGATTAGAGCTTACCAGCTCCACAGACTTGGTAAGAAATTCCATCATTCCTAGGATACAATTATAAGCAGCCTTAAAAGTCATCCCCTGTAGCGGAAAAACAAAGCTGCTTCTGAAGCTGTTTTCTTCCCACTTACAAACAAGTAATAACTTCATAAAGCTTTTTTTAATAAAGGTTGGTGTTTATGGCTTGTATCTTGCCCTGAACACTTCTGGCTTTATAGCACTGAAGTGTTACTTAGATTGAGGTCTTTGGAAAGCCTACAACATCAAATAAGCCTCTCTCTCCCTCCAAGGGCAGCCAATGCAGGTGAAAAATTGTCCGATCCCTGTTCGGGGGGTGACAGCTAGAAATGGGTGAAGACAATTTTGGCCAGAGTCAGAGAAGACAGCGGAATGCAAGAGAGAGAGAGTAATCTTCTTTTTATTCTAACAGAGTCTGGAGGTCAGTCCAACACGCTGGAGTATCTACTGTAATGCGTTACGCTGACAGCACTCCCCAGGACAGCTGTGATGTGTCCCATCACATACATTCCATAGAGCTCGGTATCAAAAAACTAAGTTAAACTTCACTGAACTTATATATAAGTAAAAATACTAACCACACTCTTATTCTTATTTTTTTCTTTAAAGACCACAACACTTGTTACCATCCTTCAGTACAGAAAGCATTTTTCAGTACTTTTTTTCCATTTCACTCAAGTTTTGCCCGTGTATCTTGAGCTATGTGTAGTTTTGGTCTTTTATGTGACAGAGGGCTCAAGAAGACACAAAACAACAAGTATCAAACGACTTCCATGCAGGGAATGACTAAATAGATTGAGACGACTCAGCCTAGGTAAGACCGAGGGGTCTGTAATTAAGAGTGGCATGGAAAGGATGAATAGAGAACGACACTTCACTCTGTCCACTGTCTCTTCCAATGAACAACTAGAGGTCACCAAGTGAAACTGGGGAAGGGGAAGTGCAGAGCCGGCGATTCTTCACACTGTGGCTAATGAAGTTACTAACAACCTTCACGAACAGCAAGATACTGCAAATGTTAAAAGTTACACAGAGGTTCAAAACTAACTGCACAAATTTGAAGAAAAAAACCCCCCAAACTTTCACGTAAGCATTGTTAAATTCAATAAATCCCCTCTCACCAAAGTCCCTGAACCCCAAGTTTCCAGCCACAAAATGCAGTGGCAGTTATTTTATGCATTTGCTCTTTCCTTACGTGTTCTCCAGATGTTGCTTCTGGCCATTATCAGAGCCAGAACACTGGTCCCAAAGGACCTCTAGCCTGACCAAGTTATTATTATCATCACTATTACGCACTGTTTAAAATCTGCTTCAGGGCAGTGGAATGGGCTGCCCAGGGTGGTGGTTGAGTCCCCATCCCTGGATGCCTTTAAAAGTGGCTTAGATGTAGTGTTGGGGGTTGTGGTTTAGGGGTGACCTTGTAGAGTAGGGTTGATGGTTGGACTCGATGATCCCAGGGCGTCTTTTCCAACCTGAACGGTTCTACGAAAGGCACCAGTAACAACCCCCTATATGAAAGAGTTCCTGAGTTCATTCTACATGAATCAAGACCAACTGCAACACTCCCTTTGCAATTCATGGTTAATCCAAGTGTAATTGTCTACAATAGTAGTTGAGTTTACCACTATTATTTACTCTGTCTTCCACTGTCTCTGAATGTTTCGCTGTTCTGTATTGAGCGAGCCCAGTCAATTTAATCAGAAATTCTCATTCAAGATCACAATGCTCTGCTAATGTGACAACCTTGCCTTCATATTCTACTCTGATTCTACACTACACCGATTTATACGGTCACAGATGTATGGTAACTTTTGAGTCCACCTTCTAAATCTAAAATACTGTTCTTTTATAAGACGTGAAGCATAAACAACTAACCACGATTATTTAACGTATCACGTTACTACAGCCAGTTGCTGTTTTTCCCGTCCAGAACTAAGACAGCAGCATATTTTTAAATTTCAAGTTTCCATTTATTTTCGTATAATTTAGAAGGCACCTCTTCGTGCCCTGGTCACTACACATCATTTTCCTTCTGTGAGTACAAGCAAGCTTCTGACTTTGTGTGACCACACTACAAGACTAGAATTCCACCTACGGTAAAGCATTCCTTTAGCCAAGGGTCCGTTATTAAAACCAGGCTTCTCATCAATATTGCCAAGAGTATGGCTTTTAGAAGGGGATCTTCAAATCAATATTTAAGAATTTGTTTTACCATCTGCAACAAGCTGCTGCAGCTTGTCACAGCCCACGAGGGAAAGCGCATTAGTGCTGAAAGGCAAAGCGAGATCAATAGCTAAAGATCAGTGGGTGGGAGCTCCACTACACAGTTGCTTGTATTAATGGAACCTTACCAGTGAGTTTATTAACAAAAAGAAATGATGCTAAGGAGAACAGGGAAGTGAAAGAACACAAAGCTAATCTAGAAGGTGAAGCATCTTTAAACCCCGGTCTCACAAAGACTTATATGAGTGTTTAATGCCACGTGTTGTAAGCAATCCTACAGAGGTAATGGAACATGAGACTACTACTCCTCTCCAGTCAAATTCAACCCTAAGTATTTCCAATCTTGATATATAGGTTCAGCGATAAGTAGGCTTGGGGGGGGTCTTCCCCTGTAAATTAGAATCTTGAAAGTATGACGCTGGTTTCATGAGGCACTGAAAAGCAGTGTTTTTTTGCAATTAAAAAACTAAGCAAGCAAGACAAGAATTTTAATAGACTGGCTAATTAAAGCCGTCTGACAGCAATTATTAGTTTTATCTGTGTGTAGTTGAGGGAGAGGGGTTAATGAAACACCTCTTCAATCATAAATCATTTACCATGGCCTCGGGCTTTTTTCTTTCCGCTCACTATTTGATAGCTAGTAGTACACAAATAGTTTTCTTTTGCCTCTGATTTCATCTTAAGGCATCTTGCACAACAGGAGGAAATACGACATAGACATAATTGCATTTCTGGAGACCCAGTTTAGATTTTCCACTAGCCATGTTTTAAGTGTCTTTATTATGCACTCATCCAAATTGAGCAGAGTGGAAGCTTCAGAGCCCGTGCTAAAGGCAATCTTGTACCAGCTTTCAGTGGGATTCCTGCACAGGGAAGGACCCCTTCCAGGAGCCAGTTTAGCACGTGTGAAATTGCAGTAACAGATCTTTAGTGGCAGTTACAACTACAAAATTACCAGGATGCGGGCACGTTTTTTTCACTGGGGATATAAAACCAGGAGCCAATGTAGATGGCTCTGTAGCACACGCCTCCCCTAACGCAGAGCTCGGTTTCTAAGAAGAAAAAGCCTTCATTTAAGCACAGGACCAGACAATTATGGAAGCTCAGATACGTTTCATTCCTGTCACATGAAATCTTTCAGATTTTGCCTGAAGTGGACATTACTTTGACAGTGGCCTTTCAGTGCACAAACGAGAGTGGCGGCTGTTTCTCTCTCAGATGACAACCTGACATGAGACCAGATGCAAAAATAAAAAGCACATTTTAGATGTAAGGCTCACACTCAAGAAAAACAAGTTGTCCCTTTTCCAGTCATACAACAAGCATCATTCACTTGGAAAGGTCAATATTAATTAGCAAATCCAGCAGGGATATTCAGTCACAGGCTTTTTTGTGCATCTGGTTGTTCTCTGTTGCAAATGAAAGACAATCCATACTCAGTTAGAGGTCTGAAAGCTGTCTTGTTTCTGAAATTCCACTCTCTTTAATGTGACTGGTAAATATAATTGATTTTAAAAATTCAACACGTTCAAGTAGATTATCCTTGATTTCTGTTTTGGCTGCTTCCACAGCTCTGAATTCTTAAGCTTCAAAATCAAAGGTAATCTCAAAACCAGTAGATAACCACGCCAGGCTAACAGGATAGTGGCATCTACCTTTGGGAAAGCACTGGCACTTCTGTCATGCCTGGATTCAAAATAAAAATGCATAAAAGGACTCTCAAGGGAAAAGGATAAGGCTGCCATCTGTGGGCAGCATCCTCGGGTCACTCTGCATTGCTCTAAAAACTTTTTTATTCTTTTAGGATATCGATTATCCATCTGTGCTGGGTTTGTGTATGGCAGGGTCTTGGGAGCAGGGGAGGGTTAGGCATGGCTCCTGAAAGAACCTTGAAGTGCAGTTGCCCTGACTCTAAGTCAGACCTGTCTCTGGCCAAGACCGAGCCAACTGACACCTCTGTGACAGAGGGCAAACCTGCTGGTCAACGGCCTTTGGTTTTTTGGGGCTCTTCTGCTTTAGAGAGGAGTAACGCAAGAGACAGACCATCATGTGGACACCCAGGTAGGTGAGGAAGGAGAAGGGGAGGCATGCTGGAGCAGCCATTCTCCTTTGGCCCATGCAGAGATGACCCTTGAAATCCTTAGAGATAAATGGTGGGGCCAAATCCCATTTATGGCCCATGGAGGACCCCAGTCTGGAGCAAGGGACCAGAGGCTGTGACTCTGAAGAAGAACCTGGTTTGGAGCAGTTCGCTGCTGAGAGAATCACAGCCCACAAAAGAGAGCCACACTAGCTGGCTGAGAGCTTTTCCCCTGTGAGCATAAAGAAGCAGCAGGAACAACATGCAACAGGCTGGGACTGACTGACCATGACCCCCAGTCCCTGCCCTCGTGAGCCTCTGGAGAGGGACAGGCGTGGGAAGATGGGATGGGTGTGAGTAAAGGGTATTGAGCTGGATGTATTTATCACTGTCTAACTGATTCAATTGGTGAGATGGTGGTGGTTTCGTCTAAATTAAATTGATTTTCTTTTCTTTGAGTCAAGTCTGTCTTTTGTCTCTGACCATAACTGGAAAGGGCGCCCTGCCTGTCTTTGTCTCGACCCTCAAGACTCTGGTACTTTCTTGTCCCCATCCCACTGGAGAGGGAAAGCTGCATGGGGCTTTGTTGCTGCAGGGTGGCTTAAATCAGCACACATCCCATGGAAAAGGGAAGGCACCAGTTCAGATGCCTTCCCTTTCAGGGAGAGTCCACAGAAGATGGCTGTTAGGACTGCCTGGCATTTGCTGCCTAACGTCAAATGCTTCTTTGGTCAAAAAAAGGAAGGCTTTCAGTGGCTCCTGTTATAGACCCCAATGTCAGAAGCTTGTGAAATCTGCCTGGAGGGTGGAAAGCACAAACGGATGATGACTGAATCTACCTGCACTGTGTAAACCTGAAGTTTCTATTTTAAAAAGCACCATGGCAAACGGAGCAATAAACCTGAAACTGTAGCTCCTCTTTCCTTGAAGTATTTTGTGGTAAATTTTGCATGAGTAATTGATAATTAGAAATGGGATTTTAGTCTACAAATACATATTAACAAATGAACACTAAAAAAACCCCTTGAAGGAACATACAGCACTTAAACAGCTTACAACTTCTCAAGTATGCAATGACTTCAAGACATTAAAGCTATTACACAGAGTACCAATAGAAGTTATACTACTCAGTGACTTAAATTTCCATGTTGCACAACTACACAGTTCCTATTTACCACCTTGATACTGAATTTAGTAATTCTGATGAACTGTTGAAAAACCTCTTCCTTTTCTTGACTTCACATGCTCAGCCTCAGTTGTCTTTATCTGATTTTGGCTTTATTGGGTGATCTGCTGAAACAACTACATGTACCTGCAAGCTGTTTGGAAGTATGATGTTACCTCCATTTACAGGGAGCTCTGAATACAAATATTAGCCAAAGAAGATAAAAACAAATTGGCAATGGAACAGTTGCCTGTTGTAATTCCGTAAGTATTTTTCAGTCAGGATGCTCTTACTACAACAGCATACTCGTATTGTTGTTCTTGTTGCTTGAATCCCTTGCAAGATGACTGACGGAATGTGGGGTGGGGGTTGGTTCTTTTATTTCGTGGATGTCCCCAGCTATCTCTACACTGACAACAGTATTTTTGCAGCTGTTCGCTTCCCTCGTTTTGCTGCTGCCACAGATCTCTCGTATACTGCCTTCTTTCTACACTGGATCACCAGGTATGGTGCCCAAATAACACACCAACTATGACCTTTGGGTATTTTGCCACATACACTATTTAGACGAAAGCTTCCATACTATTACAAATAACACCCTATTTCTTGCTGCTTGAGGATGACTTTCATACCTGTTTTAAATCTTTGCTTATAACCCTGTGAATTGCAAGAACACTCTTCCTTATTCCTGTCCTTCCACTATTCTACATAATCAGGGACACTGACCTATTTTTTTCACCTCCTCTCCAGAGTATTTTGATGGAATTCTCTCCCATAGTATTACATATGTAATACTATTCTGTGTTAATATCAGTTGCAAAGTCTGGTATTAACACTGCATAGTATTACACATGTAACTCCCCTGTGGTTACAGACTGGGCTTGCCTGGATATCCATTTCTAATGGCTAAAAGTGTTGTGATTCTGGCTGCTCACCCAGCATTGCATCATCTATTAAAGGGGCATTTTAAGAGGCAGATTCAGGTAGTCTTTTAGAAAAACTACACATTTTAGCATTCCTTATCAGTATCTCGATGGCCATTTAATACTCAGTTACTGATCTGATATTAATTCAATGTGTTATGGATGTATTTAGTGGACTAAGATCATTTTTCTAAGGGACAGGGGTCCCCAATGCAAGTCATCACACAAATGGGCAGCTTCCTAATAAACCTCAACATAGTCACCAAGGACAAGTAAATACAGACGAAGTCTCTTGTCTCTTCCAAGTCAGAGTCATGAAAGATTTATAAGAGAAACCTTGTAAAGTTACTGTCACTAATGCTGAAGAGACAGATTTTTGCCACCAAGTTTAGCAAACGAAAACTCTTCAAGAACACTGTAATTTATTAACATCTTATTACACTGCATTGCACTACAGACACCAGTATGTAATTTATTTATGCAGTATGGCACAGTAATTATTCATAGCGTTCTCTGGACTTGGACAAATGGGAGGGCACATCTCCCAAAAGCTGCAACTGACTTTAGCCCAGCTACAGAGATCTGGACAACAAAGGGCCTGAATAAAGAGTAAAACAAAAAGTTCGTAACATATGCTCAGATTCCAAGTATTTTTAGTAAGTGTTATTTTTAATCTTTTAAGCCTAAAAATATGTAAATCCATTACAATCATGGAACAGCATCTGAGCTATAACATACTAGAATCACAGAATCATTCAGGTTGGAAAAGACTCTTGGGATCATCCAATCCAACCATCAATCTTACTCTACAAGTTCACCCCTAAACCAGATTCCCCAACACTACAACTAAGCATCTTTTAAACTCATCCAGGGATGGTGACTCAACTACCACCCTGGGCAGCCCATTCCAGTGCCTGAAATTAGACTGAATTAAGGAAGTAGGGTTGTATGGCAGAATGTCAGGCTATATGGTGACTAGTAAAGTCACAGAATTGCAGAACATCACATGCAAATGCCTCTTTAACTGGAGGTGCCCACATTTTTCTAACCTTGTCACCCTGTGTCTAGGAGACAGATAAT
>JAOXOE010027278.1:0-18854 GCA_028565055.1 Phoeniculus purpureus
GGAGGGGCCTGACGGAGCGGCCGGGGAGCCCTCCGGCGCCCGACGGTGCCCGAGGAGCCGCAGCAGCACCGAGGAGCGACCGGGTGCGGGGGGACGAAGAAGAAGAGCAGGAAATAGAACCCTGCTCGCCGAAGGCATTAGGAAGGGGGGGTGGGAAGGCGAAGCTCTTCCCCCTCCGCCCCCAAGCCCCGCGCACACTTGGGAGGCTTCTCAGAGTCACCCTGCAGCATCAGCGGCACCGGCCGCGGAGTCCGGGCAGCCGGAACGTGCTCGGCGGCTGCGGCGCAGACCGGAGGGCAGAGGAGCGTCCCCGGCCCTCGCCCCCGCGGCGGAGTTTGCGGGTTTATTCTGTTTTGATTTTTAATTCCCCTGCCCCTCTGAGTTTCTCGAGGGAGGACGGGATCTGCCGCGCTGCCTGCGCTGGGCGTGCGAGCTGGGGCGGGAGGAGGGAGCGATGCCGCTGATCCGAGGGAAGGTCGTGCTCATCCTCGGCTTCGTCTTCCTGACAACCTTCCTGGCCGCGCTGAGAGGGCTGCCCGTGAGGAAACAGCGCAACTACAGCCCGAAGGAGAGGAGCTCCAGGCTGGCGGAGGTAACGCGGGCTCTGGGGCACGATTGGGGAGCCGGAGGGCGCTGGGCTGAGCCCCCCGACGGCTCTCGCGGCTCCGCAGAGGCGGTTGCGCATCTCCGACGGCAGCAGCGTGCAACACGTGTCGCCGCGGCCAGGACGAGCCCCGGCTGGGGAAGCGGGAGGAGCTGGGAGCCTTTCGTGCCTCCCCTCCTCTGGAGCCCGGCATTCTCACGGAACCTCGGGGCTTTGCACTGCACAGAGGCTGCAGGGAAGGGGCTGGTTTGGGTGTTTCGGGATGGGGCCGGCTGCTGTGACTCAGTGCCTGGCGAGATCCGCTGCAAGAGCCCCTCGTAGGAGCGAGGGGTCGGACCGCAGCCCGTCCCGCCGCGACATCCGTGGGGTTGGTGGGTTGCCAGGAGCTCCAGAATTCCGCTACTACAAAAAAGAAGACGGAGGGGTTCCAGCCACCGTCTCTCTTTCCCACTGGGACGACCCCGGGGCAGATTCCAGAGTGGTCGGGCTCGGTTCTCATCTCGGCACCCCGGTTCTCATCTCCAGCCTCCCCCGGGCTGGGGGCAGGTCCCGGGGCTGTGCCTCGTTCTTGCGCCTCTGAGAGCCTGATCTTGGCCAGCGCTGGCTTCGGAGCGCAGCTCCTGGGAGTGGAAACTTCAGCAGACGGTGAGGGACTGGAGCGACTGGGAACCAACTGACGAGACTTGTCGGGCATGACGGAGAGGGAGAAACAAACTACTGGGAGAGTGGGCAGAAAGGTTTGACTAGAAAGACTGACAGCCAAACAGTAAAACGGTTTCCATGCCTGAAACCGATCTCTAGGGATAAAAGGAGTTCAGACAGCAGATCTGTGTTTAAAAAACCCTCTTTTGAGGAAAGCTGCTGCTGAAGGGGGTAAAAAGAATTGGCTAAGTGGCAATGGGAAAAGGTTGGTGAGGGCCGAGGAAGAGCAGCTCAGCCCTTTCTGCTGAAACCCAGAAGTGTGGGAAGCAGTAGCTTTGATCTGCAGCGTCAGACTGGCAGAGAAGGTGCCAAGTGATAGGAATTTACCTTCCTGTTAGTTGTGGAATTTCATGACGGTGATGATAGGATTGAGAGTTTATGGTTCAAAATTGGGGAAGGCCAACAAGGCAGATGTCATGGTGGGTCTGTGGTACAGACCACCCAGTCAGAGTGAAAAAGTAGATCAAATATTCCATAAACAGCTTCTATGAGAAGTGTCACAATCGCTTGTTCAAATGAGGGATTTTAGCTTACCAGATATCTGCTGGAAATACAGCACAGCAGAGAGGAAATGGTCCAGGAGGTTCATGAAGTGTGGGGAAGAGACCGTCCTCATGCAGCTGGTGAGGGATCCAGCAAGGGAAGGCTCCCCTGCTAGACCTGCTGCTTGTAGACAGAGAACTTGTGGGTGGGTGTGAGGGTTGGGAACTGACTTGGGCAGAACAATCATGAGGTGTTGACAGTTACAGTACTTGGAAAAGTAAGGAGAGGAGTCAGTAGAACCGGCTTCTTGGACTGAGGGACAGACTTTGCCCTCTTCAGGAAACAGATACAAATCTTTCTCTAAATGTATGAACAACAAAAGGAGGACCAAGGATAGTCTCCATCCTTTACTGGATGCAGGGCAAAACATAGTGACCTAGGATGAGGAAAGGACTCGGGTCTTCTTTGCATTCATCTTCAACAGTAAAACCCGTTGTTCTCTGAGTGTCCAGCCCCCTGAGCTGGACAACAGGGACAGTGAGCAGAACAAAGTCCCTGCAATCCGAGAGGAGATGGACCTGTTAATACCACTTGCAGGTCTGTGGGATCTGCCCAGCCGAGGGAGCCCATTAGAATGGGCTACCACGAGAGTGTCTGTGTTCATGGGAAGCAGTCAGATTCACGAAGAATCTTCTTTATTCACACTTGGAACCCCTGCAGGTTCTTTGAGATTGCTGGGGATGAAATGACTGACTGCAGAAGACACTCTGTCGCCAAAGGAATCCAAACGGACGGACACTCGGTGAGGCCGAGGCACAAGTCCTTACCAAAAGGTGTCCCTTCCTGGGGTGGGCGAGGAGGAAAACCCCTCAGTTGTCCTTAATGATTTGGTATCAGGTTCTCATCCATAAAATTAGTCCAAAAGGGACTGATACTTATGGCTTGGTTTTCTGTCTGGCAGTGGCACAAGCATTCCTTGATGGGCACTTAGATTCTACCATGGTCCTATTGTCTTTGTCCCAGGAAGAGTTAACTGCTGCGCTAAGACCACACCTGGCCATCTATATAATGTCAAAACAGCTGTGACTGCTGGGCCTCCTCCTCCTCACCTCTGGCCTTGCTCCAGACTCTACTTGTCTGTCAGCAGTGGCAGACACTTGGATTTTCTTTCCTGCTTCCAACACTGGGGAGGTTCTGGTTGACTGGAGGTTGGCAAATGTGACGCCCATCTACAAGAAGGGCTGGAAAGATGACCTGGGAACTGCAGACCTGGCAGTCTGTCCTCAGCACCATGGAAACTGATGGAGCAGATCATCTAGAGCACCATCGTGCAGCCCATCCAGGATGACCACGTGATCAGACCCGGTCGGCAGAGTTTATGGAGGGCAAGTCCTGCCTGACTCATGTGGTACCCTTCTGGGACAGGGTGACCTGCCTAGCGCACAGGGGAAAGGCTGGAAATGTCGTCTGGCTGGGCTTCAGCAAAGCCTTTGACACCACACAGCATCTTCCTGGAGAAACTGGATGCTCATGGCTTAGATGACCAGGCCCAGAGATGGTGTTCCCCAGGGGTCAGTACTGGAGCCTGGTCTCTTTGACCTCTTTGTCAGTGATTGGTGTGACAGGGCTGAGCGCACCCTCAGTCAGTTTGCAGGTGACACCCAAGTTGGGCAGGTATGTTGGTCTGCTTGGAAGAGTGGAGTACAAGTGAAGAGAACCCAGGGCTTCTGTGTAATTGCTGCCCAGAAGGCCAATGGCATCCTGGGCTGCATCACAAGAAGAGTGGCCAGCAGATTGAGAGAGGGGATTCTGCCCCTCTGCTCTGCCCTGGTGAGACCTCACCTGGAGTGCTGCAACCAGTTTTGGAGTCACCAAAGCCAGAAGGATGTGGAGCTGTTGGAGTGGGTCCAGAGGAGGCCACAAAAATTACCAGAGGGCTGGAATGCCTCTCTTACAAGGACAGGCTGAGGGATCTGGGGCTGTTCGGCCTGAAGAGAAGACCTAAGGGGAGACCTTCTCGCAACCTTCCAATCCATGAAAGGGGCCAACAAGAAGGCTGGGGAAGACTGTTCAAAAGGACAGGGAACGATAGGACGAGGGGTCATGGTTTGAAGCTGGAAAAGGCTAGATTGAGGCTGAACAGGAGGAGAAAGTTCTTAAATCTGAGGGTGGAGGATCCCTTGAACAGGCTGCCCAGAGAGGTGGTGGAGGCCCCATCGCTGGAGCCATTCCAGGTCAGGCTGGATGGGGCTCTGGGCAATCTGTTCTAGTGAGAGCTGTCCCTGCTTGTTATGGCGAGTGTTGGACTAGGTGCCCTTTGGAGGTCCCCTCCAACCCAGTGCACTCTGTGATTCTATGTTCTGTCTATTCTGAGATACCTGCTCGTTCAAAGGAGTTTTGGTGATGTTTGGGAATTCAGGTGGGCTCTGAATTAGCAGGAGGGTGACCAGCAGGCTGTGTGGAAGTGACTGAACACGTCACATTCTGACGTGGGCAGAACTTGTGGCAGGTCCAACTGCTGGCCCACACCAGCAGCTCCTCGAATGAGGGTAACTGAGTACTTGGGAAAACTCTTGTGGAGCCAAGGGCCATCTCATTCTGTTGCTTAATGGTATGTTTGTTTATTTATGGAGTCAGGGGTTACACACAAAGGACGCTTGGGTAAACTCACTGGATTTCAAAGCACTGGCTCTTGGTAGGTGTTTGGAGTCTTTCTGACCTACCCCAGTCAGCTCTGGTGCTCTTCTAGTAATTGTGGGAGAGTTAATGTTCTAGCAGGCTGCAAGTGTAAATGTGAGAAGCTGTTAAATTTGTGTGAGCTGACAGAACTGCTGCACTAAGGGTCTGTGTAATGACATTAGCAGCAGTGCCACGTATCGGGGGTGTCATCAGTGAATGTCTGGTGGTGGCAGGGTGTAACTGAGCAAGCCACCAGTGTCATATGGAGAGTCCAAGTTGCTCAGCCCACCTCCAGAGGGCTTGGTGGGTGATCCTTTCTACAAGAGGGTGCTAAGAGAGCGGCAGTGAGCTCTACAAGCCACTTGGGGCTGATCCAGCAGGGCTGGACCAGGGGCAGGGTGGGAACCCAGGCTGCTGGAGCTTGCCAAAAGGAGTTCCCCTGGTCAGGAGTTCCCCTGGTCTGAGAGTGTGAGCAAAGTGGTGAGAAAGAACAGAGGGCACAAAGAAAGTACCAAACGTAGTGTAAGTGCTGCAGCTGGGTGCGAATCGGTGGGTTCAGAGAGCACCTGCTGTGACTTGCCTTGAGAAATAAGGAAATGAGTAGCAACAACCTGTTGCACCAGGCAGCGGTGTGGCACTGGGAAACTACATTTTAACCTGAAGATCTGCACCAGGGTGTTTTCCTTGCTGGTTAAAAGCCATCAGGAACAGTCTTGATTTAAACTGACCCGTCCTGGGCAGCGCCGTGCTTGAGAGGAGTGAAATGGGCAGCAGGGACGTGGTGCCTGGCTGGAGGTGCTGGCCAGTGGAGAGTAAAGGAGCACCTGCTCTGGGGCTGTGCTAGATAAAAAGTCTTGAAATATCAGCAGAGCCTGAGTGGAGTGTGTCAGGAGGCCTTGAGCTGCGGTAGCTCTGCCCCGATGTAGCCTGACACACTGTCTGGGGAGACCAGCGATGGGCTGGCAAGAGCTCAGGGGTGTCTTCTGCTTGGCCAGGCACCAAGCTCTGCAGGAGCCTTCTGGGTGCCTCCTCCAGCTCTTGGTCTGTCTTGACTCCCTCAGGGCTGTCTGGCCAAGAAGAGAACATTGCTTTTCCCAGAACCATCTCCCCCTGCTGTAGATCTCCAGCTTGTGTTGTCAGCGATGTCTGCTCCGCTCTGCATGGGCCACCTTGCCTCAGTGCCACCCCATCCTGGCTGCCAGTGGGTGGCCTGGTCAGTCCTGGCTTGATCCCACACAGGTCCCTGTGGCCACTACGGGCTGTGTCAGTAGCAGAGTCATTTTGCCTGCGGATGTGCTTTTTACCTTTTCGTTTCTTCAGCAATTAAGGGTTCTCGTCCCTGGCTTTGTCCTCGGGGGGGGGAGGTCGGGTTTGTGGGTACAAAACGCGCACTGGAGCATCCTTCCGCTCTGAAAGGGGGGTGTTGTGCGCAGGGCGGTCCTTTGCCCTTTGTAGCAGCTCCCTTTTGAGAAGGGCCAAATTATCCTGGTCAACACAGCTGAAACCCCCTGCCCTGGGGCTTGAGGCTGGAGCAGAAACAAAGGAGAGCCGACGAGGGGGTTTCTTCCCTTTTCACTGCACCAACAGCTCTGCTGCGTCCCCTTTGTCACAAGCAAAAGAGGCTCCTGTAAAAGGCACTTGTAAGGGGAAGAGATTAGGTGTAAATCGCTCCACAGGGCGCTGCCCACCCCTCTTTCCCCGTTCCCAAGGCTGTCCCGGCTCTTGCAGAGCTTCTTAAAGACTCTCAGGCCGGGGGACTCATCCTGTCTCCAGCCGTGGTCGCTCGGTGGGTTGATGCAGTGTGCTGGGGGTTAATTCCTGCTCTCCTCTTGCCAGGAGCAGGGAGTGCAGAGCAGGCATCTTCTGGTAAGCAGGTGTTGGTGCAGAGCACTGCAGCCGAGCAGCATCGTGGCCACATGGCAGCTGGAAAACGTTTCCATTGCAAACAGAGGCTCGTGAAACCACAAGGAATGGGGATTTTTCAGCTGTTAATTTGTTTGCACCAGTTTTGCAGGGAACCTTCATCCTTCATTGGGCTGTTTGATGCTTTTACCTGGCTGTCAGTAAAAGTGAGCTTACACGGTCTTGCTTCCAGGCAGGTCCATTTCTCTGTGTGTTGTAGGGACTCCTGACACCTCTCGTAAGAGAGAAGCTTCATCTCACTACGCTGAGATGCCCCTGCGCTCCTGCCTGCCCTGTGTCTTCCAGGAGGCTGAGGGGACCGGAGGAGGCTGGCACTGGTCTGGTCCCTCCCTGCTCAAAGCAAGTTTCTCCACTTGCTTTGACCGTGTTGGGGTTTTTCTTTCCCTCTGCAGTTGTGCCTGGGCTGCAGCAGGGGAGGGAGCAGCAGTTGGACTAGCTGAAGGGTTATGGAGTGGAGGCTGACAGCTGCGCATCACTAGCTGGAACCAGATAATGGGCGCTGGAGCACAGGGAGTTTAGAGCTGGAACAACTCAACAGCAGTTCAGAGCGATGCATTAAGAGCTTAGGCACATTACAGCTCAGCTGTGTTAAGGGAAAACACGTGCCTTAGGAGCTTATGCCATAGAGCAACTGAGAGTGTGGATGTCTCTGTGTCCCTTGCAGGTAGAGTCCCTGCTTTGCTCTACCCGAGCAGTTCTCAGCAGGCTGCTGGAGCATGGGGACCTTCCTGCACACGTGAGGTACCTTGCTGGCAGCTGGGTTCCTTACAGCAGGCACCACTGTCAAGGGTTGACCTAAAATCACAGAATCATTAAGGTTGGAAGAGACCTTCAAGTCCAACCATCAACCCAACCCCACCCTGCCCACTAAACCCCTCATCTACTCGGTTCTTGTACCTCTCCAGGGACAGCGACTCCCCCCCTCCCTGAGCAGCCTGTTCCAACCCCTGACCACTCTGTCTGTGTGATTTTCCTGATGTCCAACCTAACCCTCTCCTGGCACAACTTGAGGTTGTTTCCTCTTGTCCTATCACTAGTGACTTTATAGAAGAGACCAAACCTGCCTCTCCACACCCTTTCAGGTAGTTCAGGAGAGCAATAAGGTCTCCCCTCAGCCTCCTTTTCTCCAGGCTAAGCAACCCCAGTTCCCTGAGCTGCTTCTCATCAGCCCTGTCCTCCAGGCCCTTCGCCAGCTTCACTGCTCTTAGTTACTCTTCTAGCTGTGCACTCGAGCAGTCTTTGGTGTCAGGACAGCCCCTGGAACATGTCACTGGTGCTAACCCCCTGCCTCAGCTTCTCCACTGCAAGGCCTGTGTCACTCATCGGTGTGGCTGGCAGGGCAGACCCTCCTGGAGGGCAGCTGGTGAGGAGACACAGCTGTGGTAGCCCTTCTCGAGAGCCTTCTCCAAATATATTTTGGGAGACAGGCTACTCGGAGCAGGAAAGCCATTCGGTGGATGATGAGCTGATGGGTAGCAGGATGACCTGCCTGGTGTGTGCCCAGTGGATTTTCTGAAAGGCTGTGTGGGTGGGTGGGTTATGTGCCAGTGGAGAGGTTATGAGCCAGGAGGATCAAGCTGCAGCCCTTGGGAGGATGAGGCAGTTTCAGCTGGTTGAGCTCAAAAGCCTCTTTCTTTGAGCAGTGGCTGTGGTGAGGCCATCAAAGATAGAGCATGGCCAGCACTATGGGAGGCAGGAACCTGGCAGGCTGTGTTTGTTCCTGCTGGTTGCTCTGCTGTTCAACCTTCCTTTACTTTAAAGAGGCTTAACGGTGTTATTTGTTAGGACTGGGGGGAAAAAACCCCCTCCCACCACTGAAAACTGTCCTGAGCCTTTCTGCAAACCAGATCCCCAGACAGGCTGGGCTTCCTTCTGAAGCGGGCAACCAGCAGCCCTCTGCTTCCCTGGCTCTGTCATAACCCCCCACCGGTTCTGTCCGGTTCCATTCCAAAGAGTTTTATTCTTCTCTAAAACTTTCCTCAGGTCTCTGCAGCACATTTAGGTAACTATCACAGGATCATCAGGGCTGGAGGGGACCTCGAGAGATCACCTGGTCCAACCCCAACAACCAAAGCAGGGCTGCCCAGAGCACAGGGCTGCACCCAGGTGGGGTTGGAGCATCTCCAGAGCAGGAGACTCCAGAGCCTCTCTGGGCAGCCGGTGCCAGGGCTTTGGGACTCACACTGGAGAGAAGCTTGTCCTTGTCTCTACCTGAAGCTTGTTGTGTTCCAGCTTGTGCCCAGTGCTCCTTGTCCTGCCCCTGGGCACAGCTGGAAACAGCCTGGCACCATCCTCCCTGCAGCCACCCTGCAGCTAGTTACAGGCTGGATCAGGGCTCAGTTTTCTCCTCTGCTCTCTGTGGACCGAAAACTTTTACGCTTAAGAACAAATAGTTACGAAGCTCTGACTTCTGCTTTGTCACTTGGCTAAGTCCTACCTGAGGGAGTTTGCCACAGCTCTCACATCAGAGTCATGACATCTCAGAGCCTGCAGTTAACAAACTGCAGGACGGATTTGCAGCTGGTGTTGGGGGGAGAGAGTCAGAAGACACTTGCTACAGACTCAGCTCTGTTTGCAAAAGGATCAGCAGTTCTTCTGGCAGGTTCTTGTTTCGGTGCAGACTCACTCAGAGGAAATCTAACACAAGCAGGAGTGATGAAGCACCAAACCCATTGTACAGACTGAGCGTGGCCTCTCGTCTGACTGCCGTGTGCACTGAGGTCTGTGGCTGAGCGGTAGGTGTGGGGAGAAGCTGCATCCTCTGAGCTTGCCCTTTGCCACGGCCTTGCTTGCTCGATGCTGCTGTGGCATGGGTTGGTGGGCTCCAGCAGTGCTTTGCTGGCTTCCTTGGGAGAGACCTCAAATGTACTTGGCTTGGGTCCGTTCCCTGGATGAAGAAATGCTGCAAGTGGTGGTGGCCGTGGTGTGGTGGCAGCCGTGGTGTGGTGGTGGCCGTGGTGTGGTGGTGGCCGTGGTGTGGTGGTGGCCGTGGTGTGGTGGCGGCCGTGCTGTGGTGATGCCCACGGTGTGGTGGTGGCCATGGTGTGGTGGTGCCCATGGTGTGGTGATGGCCATGGTGTGGTGATGCCCATGGTGTTGTGATGCCCATGGTGTGGTGGTGCCCGTGGTGTGGTGGCGCCCCTGGTGTGATGGCACCCATGGTGTGGTGGTGCCCCTGGTGTGGTGATGGCTGTGGTGTGGTGGCGCCTGTGGTGTGGTGGTGGCCGTACTGTGGTGGCGCCCATGGTGTGGTGGCGCCCATGGTGTGGTGGTGCCCGTGGTGTGGTGGTGGCCGTACTGTGGTGGCGCCCATGGTGTGGTGGTGCCCGTGGTGTGGTGGTGGCCGTACTGTGATGGCGCCCATGGTGTGGTGGTGGCCGTGGTGTGGTGATGCTCTGGGTTGCCAAAGAGCGGTGCAGCACAGGGAATAGTTGGTTGACATTTCCAGTGTTTCAGCTACTGTAGGGTCTGAGATGTCTCTAATAATGACTCTACTAACTTCCATGTTCCCTCACAGCCACTTGCTCTCTTAACCCAAGTTTAGTTCACAGTCTTAGAGAAGTTTATAGCAAAAGTCACTGTACTAAGACCAGAAGAAGTCACAGAATCACAGAACATCAGGGATTAGAAGGGACCTCAAAAGATCATCTAGTCCAATCCCCCTGCCAGAGCAGGATCACCTAGATCAAGTTGCATAGGATGATGAGCATGGTTAGAATATCCATGGAATACATTAATAGGGAATAAAATTGGATGGGTAAAAACTGAGGAAAACTTAAAGTGCAACTTTAAGTTTTAACTTTCTAAATCAGTTATTAGTGCACTAATAAGAATGATTCTTGAGTTTCTGGGTATTTGCAAAAATTCGTCAACATAGGGTAGTAGTAGTCAGTGGTAGCTACAAAATACATGAGAACAGGATCATTAGTTCCTTAAATACGTGTCTGTTATGTTTGCATTACAGATTACCATCAAATAGTGGGGCAGACAGTTGCATTTTTACACTGCAGAGCTTTCTGAACATCATCATCATTACCAAAGGAGCTGTTTAATAAGTTTAAAAAAAAACATTGCATGTAATCATAAATCTGTTCTGGACAAAGCAATTATTGGTAATGAATTTAATCAATAAATGTTACATGGATATCAGCATCCATGGCTTCTTTTGCTTTATTATGCATGAAGAATCAAGCTTTTTACTCAGATCTGTATGTAAGATGAAAGCTTTAATTAGTACAATGTCACAGTTCTGTGAAGAATTCTGTTCCACATTAGTCATCAGAAGAAATGTGAATGATAAATGAGAATTGTTTAAAAATATTTAACTAGAACCTCCAAAATCTTTTGTGGCACAAAGGAAAAGGCAAATTTGTCTCAGTGTTCATCCAACTATTTGGTCTTTTGTCTTGTGAGGGCTGCAGCAGATCCCTAGTACATCTCCATTAGAGTCACAGTTCACCCCAGTGTAGGAAAATAAAGGTAAAAAAAGAGCACTGAGTGCGAGAACGGCAGGTGAGACCATAGTTCTGTGGCTGAGGCTCCAGCTCAGACAAGAGAGTAAAGCAGAACTCTGCTTCCATTACTTGTGCATTTAAAGTGCTAAAAAACTAAGCGGGAAAACAAAAGATTAACTTGTTGGAGCCTGCTGCCTTACAGTTGAGACCTTTCCCACATGGTGTAAAAGCTCAGGTGTTTTATGAAGCTGGAACATAGAAGGTTCTATACATAAATATGAGAAGGGACTTCTTCATAGTGAGGGTGACAGATCACTGGAACAGGCTGCCCAGGGTGGAGTCTACTTCTTTGGAGATGTTTAAAACCCTCCTGGATATGTTCCTGTGCACCTTGATCTAGGTGATCCTGCTGCAGCGGGGGGATTGGACTAGATGATCTTTTGAGGTCCCTTCCAATCCCTAATGTTCTGTGATTCTGTGATGAAATTATGCAGAGCAGTACAGAAAGAGCACTGACAGGGTAGAAGTTGGAGAATGAGGATGGAAGCAGGGAGGATATCACTGCACATGTTAGCAGATGTGGTAGGTGTGTTGATCCTGGAAACAACTCGAATTAGGGGATTATTATTATGTGTCCGGAATCCATGCGTTATTCTCGTAATGTCAACTGCAAATCTGTTTCGCTGTTTGATGAGAATCACCTTATATTCAAATAATCATGATATAACAAACAGCAAGATGGGGCTACTATCAACAATGACTATAAATTGGAAAGTAAGAATGGTAGGAAATTGATAAAGAAGCAAAAGACATGAGGAAAGTCTTATAAACCACCGTGCAAAAGAGATTTTTAACTATACTAAGAACAAAAGAAATCCTATGAAAGAAAGACTAGATTGAAATAATACATCACAAATAACACACGTCTTTCCCTTTTCTATTGAATAAACATTTCTGCTCCATATTTGAAAAGATGAAGTTTCACAGTCATTTCACAGGCTGCTGATGCAATACTTTTCACACTAGCAGTAAATCAGAAGCTGCAGCTCCTATAGCTAGCTATTTTTAAGGCAACAGATCTTGCCAACTTCCTGTCCCAAAGAGTGAAAAATGGAAACGGTAAGAATCTTCCTAGTTTTTCAGTGCTGGTTTCTAGTACAGCTTTAAAAAGAGTAGGAAATTCCAAACATTTGAAAGGCAGTGAAAAAAGAGGAAAAAAGATAAAGGTAATAGAGTGTTTTAATTTAAAAAGTTTGAAAATAGGATGACTCCATTAGTTATATAATTTTCACATTGATTCTGTGTACAATAATCAAATAGTTTTAAGTGGGACTTGATTTATAGAAGTCGATAAAGATAAATCAGTTACATTAACTTATGAAAAACAGATATTGCCCCAAACTAAATTGTCTCTGAAGAATTTACAAGTTAGACTAATGGAGTTTCTAGAAATCCCATAGCCTGAGATTTGTGTGTGAATCGTAGCAAGCACACCAATATTAGGAAACAAAAATAAACCAAAATTAACAGTTTTTTTCAGTGTAGGAACTGAGCTAGTTGGTCAATTCACTAATGCTAGTAGCTGGCCATAAAAATACACATTAAATTGCTGTGTGTTAGTAGACCCATGTGATCCTTCTACTGGCTTCACTAAGTTCGGTATCAGACTATGCTCGTAACTATCCACTTACTATGAGAAAGAAACAGTTCAGTGACCGGTTCTGCTTGCCTAAAAGCATATTATTATTTTCTAGACATTTAAATCAGAAGGGACAGTGAAATAATTTAGTTTTAACTGTTTTCTCACCCAGATACTCTATGGGATCAGACATCCTTCACCAAACCTCTGTTATGCTTTTTTAACCTCAAATAATCACATAAAGAATGACAAATACTCAACAAACAGGATGTCTATACCAATCTTCAATGATCTGTGCAAATGTTTCTGATGGAATGGGGGTTTTCAACTGATTAAGCAACACCGTAAAGTGCACAACTTAACAGAGCACTTGGATTTGAGAAAATTATAACACTGAGTAGGTATTTGACTTGTTTATTTGAGAGGTTAATTGATTTTTGAAAAGCAAAATCATTGGGATTTAAGGTCAGGAAAGTATAACACTCCTTTGCCAGTACATTTAGAAGGAGGAATCCCAACAAAGAGGCGATGTAGATGCCAGAAGGGAAAGCAGACACCAGCAGTAGCTTGTGTGATTGAGCCAGGATGGCTGAAGAAGTGACTGGCGTTTTAGCCCAGATCAAAATCTTAACAGGTTATGGGCTAAAAAATCAGCTGCAATAAGACTGGGTATGTCAGCTGAATTAGTCCAAAACATTGCTTAATGGGACCATGGAGTATACCAATGGCTCCCTAGGACTAAATCCTTATTAAGATTTAGGGTCAGTTGCCAGTTCTCAGCAGAGAGTCAGAGGCTTCAGGTGCAGAATAAAGTCCTCTGAAAGAGCTCTTTCATGTGCACTCATCCATCTGCACACTCAGACCACTGGGGCAAGGCTTAAATTCAGCATTGTGATAATCATTTATTTCCAAGACACATTAGAAGCAGTTTTGCACAGTTATAATATCCTGCCTGAACAACATAATCCTAGCACGTGACACGAAAAATTGTCTTGATACATCTTAGTCGATCCAAGGGTTGCTGCTGCCGGTGCTGGTGGCTTTTCCTTTTTTTTTAGCACATACCAAGATCTTAATTTATTACCAAATGTTCATGAGGATGGCACTTTCAGTTTTCCAGGATGCAAAACACGAAGTTTTTGTGTGCCGGAAGGACATCCACTGACTTCTGCGCGCTGACTAGCAAGCTTTAGAACCAGTGAAAGATTAGCTGATGTCTGCTATTTCTTGTCATTTAAAAACAAGTGTTGCTGGAGCTCACTTTAAATTTGGTATGAAAAACACATCTGAGCAAAATGGTTTGCCCAGTAGCCAGGATGTCTCACAGTTTAAGGATGCAGCAAATCTGCATTGAACAGGCTTTTCCCATAACGAGAAGCCGTATTTTAATTTAATTGCATGTTTTTACCAAAACAGCACTTTATCGTATTACCAAAGGTTAAAAGTTAACCTTTTACTGTTTACTGTTTTGTCCTCTAAACATGCTGGCTTGATTGCAGTCTGCTTCATGCTGTCACTCCCAGACAAACACTTTGAGCTTGTTTATTCCTATTGACAACAGGTTTAAACAGGCTGGCATCACTGTGCTGTGATCAAAGAAGCAGTCGTTTGTGGGATGATGATGCACAGAACATTCACGTTATGAGCTGTGCTTTAACGGGCATTAAACTGCGTATCGCACTTGGAGGAGATTGTTCAGAGCAAGAAATAAAGAATCAGAACATGATTGGCACTGTTTGGCTATCAGGAAATTGTATGGCTGAGAATGGCAGCTGGCGTTGCAGCGATGATGTAAGCATTAGTCTTTTCATTACAGGATCATAGAATCATTCAGGTTGGAAAAGACCCTCGGGGTCATCTAGTCCAACCATCAACCATACTCTACAATTTCATCCTGAAACCATATCCTCCAACACTGCATCTAAACAACTTTTAAACACATCCAGGGATGGTGGGTCACCAACCATCTTTGGTAGCCCATTCCAGTGCCTGACCACTCTTTCTGTGTCTAGTCTGTTTTGTGTGTGTCTGTCTGATTGCATATTGAAAGCTAGCGAATGGTGAACATCCTGAGGAAGAAGCAGCAGCAAAAGGAGCTCTCTATAAACCAGAGCTACTGTTCTTTGCTGGATAAAACACTGGCTTGATGGCTGGGCCCAAAGAGTGGTGGTGAATGGAAATAAATCCAGCTGGCAGCCAGTCACAAGTTGAGTTCCTCAGGTGTCAGTGCTGACATTCCACTAACAGTTCTTGGATCAACCCAGTCTTTGCTACTAGTTCTAAAGGAAATGGTTTAATTCTTACCAGTGACAATCCTGGCTTAAGGTCGATTCTAACTGCTTCTGCTCTTAGATTTTCTTTGCAACTTCCGTGTGCAGTTCTGGGCTCCTCACTTCAAGAAAGAGATGGAGGGACTGGAGCAGGTCCAGAGGAGCAATGAGGCTGGGCAAGGGACTGGAGGGAAAGTCTGATGAGGAGAGGCTGAGAGAGCTGGGAGTGTTTAGCCTGGAGAAGAGGAGACTCAGGGGGGACTTTCTCCCTCTCTCCAACTCCATGAAGGGAGGTTGTAGTCAGGTGGGGGTCGAGCTCTGCTCTGAGTCAGCTGGTGACATGAGAGGGCAGGGCCTGAAGCTACACCAGGGGAGGGTTAGGTTGGATGTTAGGAAGTCCTTCCTCACAGAAAGGGTGATCAGACACTGGAATGGACTGCTGAGGGCAGTGGTGTCCCCATCCAGGGAGTCCCTATCCCTGGAGGTGTTGAAGGACAGCCTGGCTGTGGCCCTTAGTGCCCTGGTCTGGTTGATGTGGTGATATTAGGTCCTGGGCTAGGCTGGATGAGCCCAGAGGGCTTTTCCACGCTCAATAATTCCGTGATTCTGTAAAGATAACATCTTTACCAAGTACTTTTATAAGGAGGTAGAATGCACCCTCAGTAAGTTTGCAGAAAATAAACACTAGGTTGGGTGGAAGAGTTGATCTGATTGAGGGCAGGGAGGCTCTACAGAGGGACTTAGACTCAATTGATGGTCTGAGGCAAAACGTTTGAGCTTCGGCAAAATGTATGAACTCGAGAAGGCCAAATGCCGGGTCCTGTGCTTGGGCCACAACAACTCCATGCAATGCTACAGACTGGCAGAAGAGTGACTAGAAAGCTGTTAGGCAGAAAGGGACCTTGGAGTGCTGTTCAGGCAGCTGAACTCGAGCCAGCTGTACGCCCAGGTAGCCAAGAAGGCCAACGGCATCCTGGCTTGTATTAGAAATAGTGTTGTAAGCAGGTCTAGGGAAGTGATCATCTCCCTGTATTCAACACTGGTGAGACACCACCTCAAGTTCTGGGTTCAGTTTTGGGCACTTCAGTACAGGATGGACATTGAGGTGCTGGTGCAGGTGCAGAGAAGAGCAACTAGACTGGTGAAAGGCCTGGAGAACCAGCCTTAGGAAGAGCGGCTGAGGTAACTGAGGCTCTTTAGTCTGAAGGAGATTGAGGAGAGACCTTACTGCTCTCTACAGCTATCTGAAAGGGTATCTTCTGGCCTCGTCTCACAAGTAAGCTGTGACTGGACTAGGGGGAATGGCCTAAAGCTGCATCAAGGGAGGTTTAGACGGGACATTAGAAAACATTTTTTTCTGAAAGAGAATGGGCTTCCCATGGAGGTGTCTGAGTCACCATCCCTTGATTTGTTTGCTTACAGATCTGTGTTAGGGGTGATAAAGATAAGAGTAGTGTTAAAGGTTGGACTTAATAATCTTATAGTTCTTTTCCAGCCTGAATGTTTCTGTGATTCTGTAATAATCTTAACTGTTTATTTGCAACTATTGATGGTGTGTTTTTTAGAACTACAAATATATGTTAGGATAGAACAATTCTTAAGAATAAGATAAAAATAGAACATTTGAAATGTACACAAGATGGTGAGACTTAAAACTGCAATTTAAAAGGGATTTGGAAGGAGCACTCATAGTAAGCCAAGGGGAAAAAACATCTAGTGGAGAAGAAATCACAGCCTGAAGCTAAGTGGTGCAAAAGCCCCCTGGTTATGTTTTATTCAGAAGTTGACCATTCCTAGTGTTTCAGTTTTGCTCCCCTTTTCTAATCTGAAGACAGCATTTTAACAGACAGGAGATTGTTCAAGTGGAATGACCTTAGAGCAACTTGGAAGCAACTTAGCTGAGAATCACCAGTCTCCCTGCCTGGGTAGTGGGAAGGAAGGAGCTCCTCTGGAGGCACCAGATCTAATTATTGCTTCTGCAGGTACCTAGCTATGCTGCAAATCCAGGAAGTCCAGTTAACAGCCCAAGGTTAGGAATAATTTCCTCAGGATTTCCTGACATGCTGTAACTTGGAAGGACTTGCAAGTTTACTTCTTTGAGTGCCCTAGTTCATCCATGCTTTCAGAAGAGAGGTCTGGATGTGACCTTTCCAAGAAGTCTTTGAGAGAGCTTTCCAAAGATGGAGAGAGCAGAGGCGTGAAAGACAATCAGTTTGTGAAGTACTGGAGTGAAAAGGACCAGCCCACATGAAAGATCTCTGGAAGCCAAAGAGTTCAGTAATCCCTGAGTTTTCCCGAGGAAAGACCTAAAGCAAGAGCTAGGTCATTTGGACTGAAACATCCTATTCCAGTCCAGTACCCCAAAGAGCATGAAACATGTTCACCTCGGGGTTCCTCAACCAATATGCTCTAAATTTCCTCTCATGATAAAAAATGTGCATTTGAGAAAACCCTTCAGTATAATTCAAAGAGAGAAAGTGTTGCATGGGATTAGACCAGTCATCAATCTAGACTGGTATCCTGTAGTGCCCCAGAACAGATGTTTCAGAGGGACATATGAAACCTCTGTAATGAGAAATTCTGTAATGCTAAGTGAAGGGTTTTGTGTATTTTTTTTCTATCCATAACATGATGGAATATACTGCAAATCTCTTATAAAAAGCATAATAGCATGAACATTGCATCTAGTCTGAGGTAGGAGTGACATACACTATGAAAAGCATTACCTCTTCATTCCTTTTGTTGTTTAGAAGGAGATTTTAGAAGTGATACCACTGTAAAATAAAAATTGGCTCTCTAGACCCACTTCTGTGTGCTGAGTTAGGTTAGACTGTGGACAGCATGTAACAAGTTATCTCAGAAGGTCACAGAAAAGGACGTGAAGGTGCAGTAATATGGCGTATCTAGGGGTAATGCTGAGTCTGACACGCCACTTCTTCAAAGCAGTGCGAGAACGAAACATAAGCCATAATTAATATTCCTACTTACCCTTTGGATGTCGTACACTATGTGTGACTTACTGTCGGAGAGCAGTCTACAGAAGGAAATGATAGTTGCTTAGATGAAGTTATTACCTCTGTGTTAGAAAAAAACCTAGTTGTAGTTATGAGAAGGAAGCAAACCATATTTTTGTGTGATAAAGCTTATACTTCAGTTTAATTTGAAATACAGGATATTTTGACCATTGTTTACACAATTGCTACAGCTTAGTGTAATTTCTGCTACTTTGCTGCAGTAACAAAACATGGGTCAATCCCATGGGTTCAGCACATCTAGAATGCACAAAACTTGTAAAATCACAGGACATTTTGTCTTTCTTACATTTAAGATGTACAGGATTTAAAAAGGGTCCTAATTCACTAAAAACACAGTTCTTGTGGAAATATTTTATTTAAATACATGTAAGCACTGGATTTGTTTACAGTCCTTATTCATTCATGGAATTATGGAATTATTAGGCATTGGAAGAGACCTCTAAAGATCATCTAGTCCAATCCCCCTGCCACAGCAGGATGACCTAGACCAAGTCACAAAGGAACAAATCCAGGTGGGTTTTAAACATCTCTAGAGAAGGAGATCTGACAACCCCACTGTGCAGACTGTTCCAGTGCTCACTATGAAGAAGTTCCTTCTCATATTGATGTGGAACCTCCTATGTTCCAGATTACACCCATTGTCCCTCGCCCTATCACTAGATGACATTGAGAAAAGACTGACCCAATCCTCCTGAAACCCGCCCCTCACGGGACACAATACTTCAGATGTGGTCTCACTGGGGCAGAGTAGACAGGAAAAAGAACCTCTCTCGATCTGCTAACCACCCCCATTCTGACCCACCCCAGGATGCTGTTGACCCTCTTGGCCACAAGAGCACACTGCTGCCTCATGGTCATCCTGCTGCACACCAGGACCTCCAGGTCCCTTTGTCCTACACTAGTCTCCAACAGGTCAGTCTCCAACCTATACTGGTACCTGGGGTTGTTCTTTCCCAGATGAAAGACTCTACACTTACCCTTGTTATACTTCATTAAATTTCTCTCTGCCCAGCTCTCCAGCCTGTCCAGATCTTGCTGAATGGCAGCACAGTCTGCTGGGGTGTC
>JAOXOE010027279.1:0-18853 GCA_028565055.1 Phoeniculus purpureus
AATCATAGAATCTTAGAATCATAGAATTTTAGAATCACAGAATCTTAGAATCATAGAACCTTAGAATCTTAGAATCATAGAATCATAGAACCATAGGATCATAGAATCACAGAATCTGCTCCACAAGACTTAGAAAGGTAAATGTAGAAATGATATGTACGTTACAGTGGTGCCCAAGCCAGGAGCTTGCTGTCAAGCACTCAGCCTTAGCATTTGGAACACAGGAGGTTCCACATCAATATGAGAAGGAGCTTCTTCATGGTGAGGGTTAGAGAGCACTGGAAGGAGCTGCCCAGTGGGGGTTGTGGAGTCTCCTTCTCTGGAGATGTTTAGAACCCACCTGGATATGTTCCTGTGTGACTGGATCTAGGGGATCCCGCTCTGGCAAGGGGATTGGACTGGGTGATCTTTCAAGGTCTCTTCCAATCCCTAATGTTCTGTGTGTGTGATCCTGTGATTTGCCTGCAGCCAAGAAACAGCCACCCCACAGAAGCACGGATTAGCATCGTGCACAGAAGAGCAATCACAGTCACCTTATAGTGGGTTCTTTGGACTCTTCCATGTATTTTTGCAAATATGAGAGAAGGAAGAACTAAGAGTTAAAGATTTGGGGGGTGGGGGGGCAGGTGAGGTGGGAGGAGACAAAACGGATTTGCAGAACCACAGTGAACTCACAAGGCACCAGCATCATGTCACAGCTTTCTAAACCATGTGTTGCTCTTTTCTGAAGCTGCAGAGATCTGTAGAGGATGGAGCTTGTTAATTGCAAACACTCAAACTGCTAAAGTGGCAAATGTTGATTTCTTAGGAACGATCCTTTCTTCTAACAAAAAACCGAAGCATGTTTGTCAGTCTGGCAGCCAGACAACGCTCACGGGGTGGAGTCCATGTTGAAGCAGATAGGACGAACCTGCACAAGCTCAGAAGACTAACAAGAAGCACCATGTCATGATCTTAGGGAGCAGGAAGCTGGTTCCTCCCACTTCTCCTGGTTTGGATTAAAGAACCTTTGGGAATCAGCAGTCTAAAAAAAGCGAGTTAGTGTTTCGGGTGACAGTGCTGTGCCACTTGTGGAACAATAATGTTCTCTTTAAGACAGAAGGTCTCATTCACCCAGGAGATGAAACAGGGCCAAATCCCCATCTGATGTCAATCAGCGTGATTCCTTTGCCATTAGCATGGCTCCAATGTGTTCAGTGGAGCGATACCAATTTACTTCTGCTGAGGGCTTTGGCCTTCTGTCTCATGGCTCAAAGGAACGAAGCCGCCTTCCAAGTCTTCTGACTGAAGCCGTGTGCAGTTTGAATCTTGACGCAGAAAACCTGGTCCGATATGTTTTTCCTTTCTGTTTCAAACGGTTTTGCACATTCATCACATGAGTTTAATGGAATATGTCTAATTTTCATCAAACCGTGGAAAATCAAAAAATGCTCACAGATTTAAGCCAGTAACACATCTTCCTGAGGAACAAAACTGCACTGCAGCTAAATTCACTTTGCAGAAAGGTTTTTCTCTACCTTTTTCTTTTCAAAATTGTAATTCCGTGTGAAGAAAGATAGCGTGCGACCCATTTTACCCTCTATTTATAACATTTAGACAACCCTGGCTTGAAGGTCTTTTCAAGGAAAGGAAAGGGAAAGGGAAAGGGAAAGGGGAAAGGGAAAGGGAAAGGGAAAAGGAAAGGAATAAAAGAAAAAAGAGAAGGACCTGCACAATGAAAATAACCTTAAAGTTCTTGTGGCTGAAAGTTTTGTGGAGTCTGAATCAGGTTCCTGTTGGCGATACGGAACCGGGACCATGAAAGGCAAAGCTCTCCTTAGAGAGAAGGAAGAAATAAATGATGCCAGTGATTTGGTGATACAGATGTACTGGCACGTGAAGTTGTGTGCTGGGTTTTTTTGGGAGAGGGAAACACAAAGGACAGTTACATCTTCAAGCAGTTCTACCTGGAGCTTCCTCTGCACCCTCATTACCTCTGTGGTCATGGCAGTAAACCTTGTAACTTGAGTTCTGATTGGCCCTGTGATTAGAAGATGTGACCTCATGCATCCCGCCAGGTCACTTGTGATTTATGCCGTGGATGCGAAGATGGTAAAAGTCAGAGGGAGCGAGGACATGGTGAACTGTGGTGCTGGCTGGGACGGGTCTGACGGCATGTCTAAAGTAATAAGCACTTGCAAGGAGAAAAGCAGACAGTGTTCCCCAAAGGAACTACACAAGATGACCGAAAGAAGCTGTTTCCCAGCAGATCCCATCTACGCTAGGGCTCTGCTGGCATGACTGTGTCAGCAAGTCTGGAAACTCCTAATTGAAGCACAGATCCAGCAGCCAAACTTCAGCGCAGATCAAGCCTCAGAAAGGGCCAGAATGCTCTGATGCATTATTTCCAGTGCAGGTCCCACTAGATTAGGATGTGTTTTTCATTTGAAGTCGAGCTACTCTAACCCAATTCCCTCAAACAAACAAACAACCAAACGAGTGAGTGAACCACCCCATGGGAGGGATGGCTTATTTGTGCGCGGTGGGGAGCGGAGCAGGGTGGGGACCGACTGGCTCCGAGCGCCGGCGCTGGGGGTTTTTTCCCCTGTTAACTTTCATCCTGTTTGTCACTGTTACCAGGGGTTTACAAAGTCAAAGCAAACATCTGGTCTGGTTTAATACCGACAGAAAAGAACACGGGGTATTGATGTTGATATGACAGTAAAGCAGTTTGATAGCGCTCTTGCTCACAGAACCACCGCTCCATTTACGGTCTCTAAAACGAAATTGATTTTCACTAAACCCTCCCAAGATCATATCAGGGGTGACAATGAAGGTTACAGCACAGCCTGGCCTGCTAAGGAGCAGGAGATTTTCTGGGAATTTGGTCAGTTCGTTACACCAATTTTATATTAAGTTAGAGAAAATGTTGGTTGTGTAGAGGCAAAAAGCCGCTTCGATCCCTTCCATACCTTGCCGCATGGTCTCGCTGATTAAAAATACCTGGGCCCCTTCCAACCTTGTCGTCATGTTGGCTACATGACTGTTATAAGCCAACCCCCGCAAACAGAAAGATCTGAAAGTTCAAAGCCGGTTTGACTGGAGAGTGCTTGTAAAAGAGGGGGGAGCCGTCGTTTCTGCGTGGAATAACGGCTTGTAACTTTTCCAGCGTGATTTTTTTCATGACTATCACCTGAATCTGATATGTGTGTTTCACAGCAGACTCTAAATAAGAAATCTGGTACCTTTTGGCTTGTTATTCCTGTACCATCTGGCCAACAGGTACTGTGCTGTTCTTGCAGTGTGACGCACCAAATAAAAAAGTCAGATCCTTTTAAAGCCACAATAAATTTCCCAAATGAGTTTGTGTGAAATGTTAAAAAGCAGAAGATAGAGGTTTTGGGTTACACTGCCTCTAATTCGAAAGGGGATAAGTGGAGCCAGGTGGGCTACTTAGCCAATACCTGCCTGCTCCAGCTTTTGGAACTTGTGAACATTACACCCGGATACAGATGGAAATTGGAAACAATAAATGATTATTACAGAGACTTTATCATCCCGCAACTTGTGCACAGAAGATGAGTCACTCTCAAGGACACTTTGGAAGAGCGTTGCTTAGGCATGTATCTGGACAGACGTACGAGAGCAGGAATGTGCCATATATCAAGTGAGAGGAAAGAGATTTCTTAATTCCACTGCGAGACGCAAAAATATCTCTTTTAAAAAATGAACCTCCCTGTCTCAGCACTAATCCAGTTTCTTCCTGATGTGTCTATTATTTTGTTTTGCTAAGATGAGCCTCCATGAGGAGAGGCTGAGGGAGCTGGGTCTCTTGAGCTTGGAGGAGACTGAGGGGTGACCTGATTAATGTCTATAAATATGCGAAGGGGATGGACCCAGGATCTTCTCAATGTCATCTAGTGACAGGACAAGGGCCAATGGGTGTGAGCTGGAACACAGGGGGTTCCACATCAATATGAGAAGGAACTTCTTCACAGTGAGGGTGACGGAGCACTGGAACAGGCTGCCCAGAGGGATTGTGGAGTCTCCTTCACTTAAAACCCGACTGGACATGTTCCTGTGCAACTTAGAATCATAGAATCATAGAATCATCAGGGATTGGAAGTGACCTTGAAAGATCATCAGGTCCAATCCCCCTGCACTTGGTCTAGGTGATGCTTCTGTGGCAGGGGGATTGGACTAGATGATCTTTCGAGGTCCCTTCCAATCCCTGATGGTCTGTGACTCTGTGATCCATTTCCAGACACGTTCAAGTCCACAGCTGGAAATGGGAGATAGGATAAGCAGACAGATAATAAGAAAAGGGTCTCATGATATCTCCAAGTTGCAAGACATAAATGTAAGCTCAGACAGATCAGTTTTCCACTCCCACTGGCTGTTCCTAACTTACAGGTCCGTAGCCTCATTAACAGTCAAAAAGCTGAATTTCAGGACAAGAAGAGGAAATGAAGCCAGATCAGAAATTACTCAATGGCATATTTGTTTGTTGACTAGTCGCAATCAAAATTTTCCACATGGATGGTCTGACTTTGCTGGGGAGTAGATGGGAAGCAGAAAAATTTCCATCTCAAAATGTCTAGGTTTCTTCCAACTTGCTCGGCAGACGCCAATTACTCTGTGACCTGGGGTCTCTGCTGCCCCTCCCCTACCAGCTACTGTGAATAGAGCCTGAAGGAAAAAGTCTGCTCTGGGGACATTGCAGTGGCTCAGCCCAGACCCATCTTAAACTCAGGTGTGCCAAGTCCCTCTGCCAGAGCCGTGTGCCTTTTCCCATTAAAGGGAAAGCAGCTTGGACAGGCCCAGGCGTCATGCAGCTCTGGGCAGCTGGGCTGCTGTGAAGTTCGGGGCTTTCCTTTGGAAGTCTTGAGTGGGTGACAAACCAAACGCTGAGATACGAAAATCCTCAACTAGATAGGATGAGGTTATCTGAGCTCTCTATGACCAGTTGACGGGCTTTTCCTTTGGGATAGGAGACCACTGCATTTAAAACATAAATAAAAGCTTCCCCCAGCTTATGAGCCAGCAGTGTGCCCAGGTGGCCAAGAAGGCCAACAGGATCCTGGCTTGTATCAGGAATAGTGAGGCCAGCAGGAAAGTCATTGTGCCCTTGTGAAGCCTCCTCTCGAGTCCTGTGTTCAGCTCTGGGCCCCTCATTATAGTGAAGACATTGAGATGCTGGAACATGGCCAGAGGAGACCTACCAAGCTCATGAGGGGTTTAGAGAACAAGTCATATGAGGACAGGCTGAGGGAGTTGGGCAGGTTTAGTTTAGAGAAGAGGAGGCTGAGGGGAGACCTCATTGCCCTCTACAACTACCTGAAAGGAGGTTGTAGAGAGGTGGGTGTTGGCCCCTTCTCCTTAGTTAGTAATGACAAAACCAAGGGAAATGGTCTGTAGTTGAGGCAACGGAGGTTTCGGTTGAATATTAGAGAGAAAGTCTTGACAACCTCTAACATCCTATGATCCTATGACAGCAAGAGTGGTGAGGCACTGGAACTGCTGTCCCAGGAAGGTCGTTGAGTCCTCATCCCTGGAGGTATTTAAGTCTCCTTCACTGGAGATGTTTAAAACCCACCTGGACATGTTCCTGTGTGACTTGGTCTAGGTGGTCCTGCTGTGGCAGGGGGATTGGACTGTATGATCTTTCGAGGTCCTTTCCAATCCCTAATGAGTCTATGATTGTAAGTGAATTAATTTTGTCTTCCATTCTGCATTTGTATTTAAAAAACACACTTCAAAATGGAGGTGTTGGGTTTTTTAGAAAAAATAATAACTCACATACTTAATATTAACGGTAAGCACTAACAAATCTGCTTAACTCCTGTACAACAGACAGAATGCTCTTGGCATCTCTGCAAGAGACAAAGCAGAACAATTATGAGTCATCAAATGTATTTGTCAGAGGATTTTGCATTGTAAAAAAAAAAGCCTGTTCATGTTAGCATAGTGCTGAAAGACAAGGAGTGAATTATAGCTTGGAAAGTGATGGGATAGATATAAAATCCAAGGGTCCAGAGGCCAACTGACTATATAGGCTCAGCTGGAG
Source organism: Phoeniculus purpureus (assembly GCA_028565055.1). Lineage (NCBI taxonomy): Eukaryota > Metazoa > Chordata > Aves > Bucerotiformes > Phoeniculidae > Phoeniculus > Phoeniculus purpureus. Next base: position 6,047 of record JAOXOE010027279.1, read on the forward strand.
ACAGAAAATACATGTTATGTGTTTTTTCAATGGATTCTTCCATTTATCCTGTTAAGAAGTAGTGACTCCCCAAATCAAATGTGAGTTAGGCTAGAATTTTAATCGTACTGGAAACGTTGCCACTGCAATTGGTATTTGAAGCTCTCCTAACTGATCGTTATGCTATTTGTTCTACTGTGAATGCAGAGAACCAGCAACACAGAAACAAGAGCTGTGGAAAACACGACAGGCACAGCGGCATGCATGCAGCTCCGTAAAAAAGTGTTTAGCTGCTGCTGGACCGGGACATAAGCGTCTTCTCTGAACGGCATCAAGAGGATTCTCAGCCCTGTTCTGATCACCCAGAGTCTACAGCAGTGTCTTCATAAAGTTTAAATCTCCTTTGTATTGTTGGCGTTGCTCTGAGAGGTGCCTTCAGAAGTGCAGGCAGATAAGAACGTGTCTGTTGGCATTCAAATACTAATGGCTGGGACCCATTTAGAAAAACAACTTAGCCGTGTTTTCACAGTACGGCAGAGGAGCTTCGATTCCTCTTTGCACCTTTTTGAGGAGAAGGAATGTGGCTGCTCTTGGAGGTGTTCATTTGTTTAACATGAGATAGCAAATAGCTTTGTTTTATACTGACCCTCAGAGTGTGATTTTAAGATAACTCATGAAGACTTTGAAAACTGGTGGTTTGAGACTGATTTCCAGACAGAAAGAATTAATCAACTTATAAGATCACTTAAGTGCACTAGTAGGCTCGCAGGATGTCAGGAGGCTTTAACTGACGACCCGCCTGGATGTGTTCCTGTGCGACTTGGTCTAGGTGATGCTGCTCTGCAAGGGGGATTGGACTAGATGATCTTACCAGATCCCTTCCAATCCCTAATGATTCTGTGATTCTGTGATACACTGTACTGGAAGTGGCAGTGAACATAGAATCACAGAATTATTGAGGCTGGAAAAGACCTCTAAGATCATCAAGCCCAGCCCATGACCTAACATCACCTAGACCATGGCACCAAGTGCCACATCCAGACTTTCTTTCAACACCTCCATGGATGGGGACTCCACCACCTCCCCGGACAGCCCATTCTAGTGTCTGACCACCCTTTCTGTGAGGATGGGCTTCCTAACATCCAACCTAACCCTCCCCTGGTGCAGCGTCAGGCCCTGCCCTCTCGTTCTGTCACTGGGGACATTTTTGTGTTCAGTCCCACTGGAGAAATGTAATTTCGGTAATGAAGCAGCTCTGATCCAGAGGTGTGATTTTTGTGTAGATCCATTGTAAGAGTAGAAGAAATCACTTCAAGAAAAAAGTGAGAACCTACTAATTGTGTGTTCATGAAGGTTGAGATTCAGCATTCTGCAAAGGCTTGCCGTGGGTTCTGGGTTTAGATACTCGAGATAAAATTACAGCAGATCTTAGAGCCTTCTGCAATGAAACAGAATCTCAAGAAAATGTATAAAACATCCAGACTGAGACAAGAACATGTGAAGAGTGGGTTCAGGAGGATGGAGCCAGGCTCTTTTCAGTGTCATCTAGTGACAGGAGGAGAGGCAATGGGTGTAAGCTGGAACAGAGGAGTTTCCATATAAACATCAGAAGGAACTTCTTCACAGTGAGGGTGATGGACCACTGGAAGTGGCTGCCCAGGGGGGTGGTGAAGACTCCTTCTTTGGAGACGCTTAAGACCCACCTGGCCATGTTCCTGTGCAACTTGGTCTAGGTGATCCTGCTGCAGCAGGGGGATTGGACTAGATGATCTTTCGAGGTCCCTTCCAATCCCTAATGATTCTATGATTCTATATCAGTCAATAAGATTAAAGTCCTTATAGTTAAGGTACATTAATTGAAGGCATCCTCCTTAAGACAAGCATAACCTGCTATAAATCCTGTATAGCACAGGTTTGGAGAGATGGAGGCATAGCCCTCACAAAATGATGGTGGAAACAACACACCTGAGGCATAGGATTTTGGCAAGATATAAAACAACGTATGTTGTTAGAGTTCTCTAACAGCTATACAAAAAGTATCTGGGTTCAATCACTTCCATTTAATTTTCAACACAATTTTCCTGCTTTTACTTCGAGACACAGAGCTCAGGGTGCCAGGGGTCAGAGGAAATGCTGTTATGGACAAGATTGGATCCAAGAGTTGTAGTTTAGAGCCAGTAGTAGACCAGAGAAAATGGAAATCACTGAGGGGCAAACTGCTGTTAACAATACATGAGACACCCCTGCCTTGTCTCTATACCTATACCTCTGTGAGTATGTTCTCCATAACAGAAGTTTTTCCACTCAGATTTAGCTTAAGGCATTAATAAATACAAGTTACACATTTATGGCTCTAATACTCTCTCAAGGATTGTGCTATTTCTCATATCTCAAATGCAAAGGCAAACACCATCCTGTGTATGCATCATTATAGAACAGGCTGCAGAAGCAATCAGCAATATGCAACATCTTATAAAGAAAAGCCACAACTTTCCTCTCCTCCCTGCATCTTGGTATTGCTTTTTTTTCTTCCCCCTCCTCAAGAAAAATGACACTTAGCAATATTGATATGTGCTGTGTAATTTCTTCCGCTCATATGCAACTGGTCAAGGTAAAATGCAGATTCAAGTAAGAGTCAACTTCATTATGCTGTAAATTCAGAGACACAAAAACCTGATGTGTGTAAAGAAAGCAACTCCCTAACACAGGAAAATATGTATTTGTTTGAATTTGTTTTTCTTTCCTCATGCACACTGTGAATAAAGGTTTTAACCATACAGTGTTACTTTTAAATAAAAGACATAAATGACTCCAAAACATCTGGCCTACTTAACAGTACTCTGTAAACATCTGTTCATATTCACGCATGCAAATAAGTACACCAGCTAGCAAGCCTCTTGGGCTCAGACTAGTCTTTATCAAGTCCTCCCCAAAACACAGAATCACAGAATGTTAGAGATTGGAAGGGACCTTGAAAGATCATCTAGTCTAATACCCCTGCCACAGCAGGATCACCCAGATCAAGAACATGTCTGGGCAGGTTTTAAATGTCGCCAGAGAACGAGACTTTGCAACCCCCCTGGTCAGCCTGTTCCAGTACTCTGTCACCCTCACTGGGAGGAAGTTCCTTCCTGATGTTGATGTGGAATCTCCTATGTGCCAGCTGACACCCATTGCCAATTGTTCTAACATTACAGGACACTGAGAAGAGCCTGGCTCCATCCACCTGACACCCACCCTTCACATATTTATCAACATTAATGTGGTCATCCCTCAGTTCCCTCTAAGCTAAAGAGAACCAGCTCTTTCAGCCTTTCCTCATACTGTACATGTTCCACTCCCTTCATCATCTTTGTGGCTCTGTGCTGGACTCTCTCCAGCAGTTCTGTGTCCTTCCTGAACTGAAGGGCCCAGAACTGGACACAATATTCCAGATGTGGTCTCTCCAGCACAGAGTAGAGGGGGAGGAGGACATCTCTCTATCTACTAACCACCTGTCTTCTGATTCACCCCAGGATGCCATTGGCCATCTTCGCCACAAGGGCCCATTGCTGGCTCACGGTCATCCTGCTGTCCACCAGGACTCCCAGGTCCCTTTCTTCTATGCTGCTCTCCAGCAGGTCGGTCCCCAACCTATACTGGTACCTGGGTTTGTTCTTGCCAGATGCTAGTGGAGTGGAGGCCAACGACTGAGTGAAGATAAAGGAAAGAGAATTTTACAGAAATTTTTCTGAGAATTAATCTGTGGAGAAAAGACAGATGATGGAGAATACTAAAAAACTCAACTCCCATGCTTTCTATTTTTCAGCATATTTATTTTAATGAAAGTTTTCATTCCTGTCCCTTTCTGGCAGTTCCCTACTTCATCACATATTTTAGCTGCTTATTATATAAATGCACATTTTGTCAACTTTCTATTCCTCCTTACTCAAACAGTTTTTTGAAAGTACCAGGGCTCCCCGGGCTGCTTCTGCTGATCTAAATGAGATTCTTGACATTGACGTGAATGGAAACAGGACCAGGCTGGCTGCATGCCTCATTAGATACATGATTCTATAGCACCCTCTAAAATTCTGCTGAACTCTCCCTTTCAAGAAAATAATGCAGGTAAACTGAAAGGCCATGAAATGTCAGTGTTACATTTCAACACTTAAACTGAGGTACCTGACGAATTAGTCATCTTCCTACCAGGCGTCTTAGAAAACTGCAGCCCCTTGGGGATTTCCTCTGGCTGTTACCACTTATTGCAAAGTCAAAGAGAGAAAGCTAAGGTTATTGTTTTGCCTGTGGAATCAAAATATGCTGAGAGAGCATGTTATTCCCCAGACTTAGAGGTTTATTGCGTTTCTAATTCACACCTAAGGTCACTAGATGTCAAGTGAGCATGTATTCTGCTACTATGTCTACTGTCATCATTTTGCCTCTAATGCTAAATAGTCCTAGACTGGAACAATACAGCCTTGGAAAAAGCACAATTTAGTGCTTATACCAGAAGACTGGTCTTCCGATTAAAGATGTAAAATTCTATATCCTAGCTCTTTTGTTGGGTTTGTCAGACTCTCCAAAAGCAAGTTTGTAGATCATTCTGGATCTTTGTTTTCGTATCAGAAATTCAAAGAACTAAACGCCTTGAAAAAATAAACAAATCTAGTACAGCAACAACTGTGTCTCCTCTATTGACAAAGGTTTGATTCAGCATTTAAAATGACAAGATGAGGTCTGAAGTCAGTTTCTTCTGGCCTAATACAATCATGCCACAATGACGATGCTTCCCTCAGCATAATGCACTAACGCGCATTTGACCACACAATTGTCATTTCTTGTCATTTAAGTAGTCTTACAGTTAAGAAGCCATAATTGTCCTTTGGGTGTTATCTTAAATACATTAAAAAGAAATTGAATGCTTTCATCACATTATAGCTGGGACACTTTTTCAAAGCTAATTTCTATGTCTGTGAATTATTCATAATATACTTCAAACAGGCTCTTCTGGATAAGGTAATTGACCTTGTCTGCATGAAGCACCTACTACCTTGCCTTGGGATAATTAAATCTATGATGTGGTCCATTATTTAAAGGTAATGTCTTTTCATTAGGTTAGGCAATATATTATCACTCAACTAGTCACCTAATTCTGCATTTAGTGCATTTGAGTTTTCACTGCTTTGTCATGGATTACACTCATCATAGCAATAGCTCAGATTAAGTAGCATGGCATAACAGTAAGAAAGCATTTGTTTGATAAATGGAAGCAAGACTTTGAGGTTTAAAATTTCAGGGTTTACCTCTGCATTTGCAGCCTCAGTTGGCTGTGTTTGTTTTTCCCATGGGTGAAAAAAACAAACTCTTGTCAGATCAAAACTCAGGTACCAGGTGGCAATAGCTGTAGTATTTCGTATTACTCAGTGAAGACACTTACGTACTGTTGAAAAGTATGCTGAACCACGCGTATTGAATTCCATGGTCTAAACTAGCTCAGGTACTTCTATAGGTTTCATTTTTGCTCTGTAGAGAAACCCTTGGTTGGCCTGCCATTGAATGATACAATTAGTAATGCTGGCTGTAGCCTGAGCTAGCTCTGAACCATTTCACCCTTCCCTCTAGGAGATTACTGGAACTCAATTTCCCACTACATTTTCTATCATCTGTTGCTCAGTGAAGACCAAAGAAACAGATCTTTTTTACATATGCATGGAGCAAATTCTGAGAGAGAAAACTCAACAGATGAGCACCCAACTGTCTTCTATGCTCCAATTACTTTGAATCAGTTTAGCAGAAAAAAGCAGGTCTGACTTGACTTTAGTGCATTACTGACAGTCTTCCTGCATGGGTAAACTCTTGAGTGGCAGAGTGATCTGAAGGCACCTCTGCTTCAGTTCCTTGCCTGGCTCTGACAAATGGCCAGAGGTGGTAATCTAGTTTATACTGCACCACTCCAGTAACCAGGATTAAAAATCCTTCTCCACTCCACTCTGCTGCAGCTGTGCAGGGTATACCTGTCTGTTCTATTACAGGAACCCAGTATTAGCTTTTAAAATCTATCGGTGCTGAAGTGTTTAGGCTCTGACTGTAAATGCCGCATTAACAAGCTATGTTTGAGCTTGTGAGCTTCTCTAAATATCTAAATTTTTACAACATTTCTGTGTTTTGCAATCTGTTTCAGACTACAGTGGAATTTAGTGAAAGACGCAGTAATGAAGGAGTTAATGCACCACCTTATTTTCTTTAATCAGTATAAATATACTGAGTCTAGTGGAGCTGATCCTGCACATCTTTGAGCTTTGTGTTTTGATAGTTGAATCACTTGATATTGTACCTTCTCTCAAGCTGCCTATTAATGGAATGTTATGATTACGTTAGCTATTCAAAGCTTTTTAATCATGTTATACAAACACAGTTCAGCCTATGAATTGTTTATCTTGATTAGATATTGAGTGTCCACTTAAAATTATGAAGCATTGTTTCAGAGCAGAAATAAAGGCAAGGGCATCAAAAAGACTTCCAGGTGTTAGAGCAAACATTTGCTCTGAAGACCTTTGGTTTAATTCCTATTTGCATGAATATTCAGGACCATTGCTTTAGAGCAGAAATAAAAGCAAGGGCATCAAAAAGACTTCAAGGTGTTAGAGCATCTACTCTGAAGACCTTTGGCTTAATTCCTAGTTGCGTGAATATTCAAGAACAACCTGTTCATGCCTCAGGAACACTTCTCCAAACACAAAGATGCAGTACTTTTGTCCAGTATAATATTAAAATATGGATATGAAAGTTATCAAAGTGAATCTGAAATGAAATTCCAGTAGGGCTGGAAAGAAATAGCTGGCATTTATCATTTTCCATCGGCCAAAACAAACTAGCCAAGGAAAGTACTGCTCTAAGCAAGATTACCTGCAACTGGCCTGTCTGCTAAATCATATTTCATAATGGTCTAGTGCCTTCCATTGTGTAATCACAGTTGTGTACTATACACAGATAGCTCCTGTCACTAGAATGCGGTTATGTTTACCCATTAATTTCTGCTTCTATGCCACCACCAACCAACTAAAGCATTACAATGGTTCTAATGGTCTATTTCACTTTATTCATTTACCTATTAATTTTGGCAACGACATTATTTCATGGAACACAAATTTCATCCTTTGAAAAGATGACAACCTGTAGTGCAACATGGCCAGACAGATTTTGGAGCTTTATACAGAAGTAAAATGAATTGTCCAGGGTGGCATTTTGGAAAGAACATACCTCCCTCTGGAGGCATTGGTTGTATGTAAGGTGATTGCTGTAGCAGTAATAGCATGTAATTATTCACTCAATAAAATTCTGTCTCTATTAAGCAGGTACTTCTAATGTTCTGCAGATTGACTGTTGGCCCTGGAATGTTTCACAGAGGCAGTAAACAAATTGCAACACGATGTCTTTGTCTGAATCCAGAACATGAATGCACACTGCAAAGTAAGTGACCTGGAAAGCTGGTGCTCCTTTGAGCCTGGAGGCTATGGGAAAGAGACTCCAAAGTAGAACCTGAAGGATGCTCATTGCCAGGAGAACCTCCACCAGTTCAGTGACAGATCATAGAGATGGAATTTGGATTAGCTAAGCACGGTTGGGCCTGGTTTTGTACTGGGATGGGAGAGAGTCTGGGTACTCCAGGTGCTATAGGCTTACCCTGCTTACCCCCAGCAGTGGAGGTTGGACCTAGATGACCTTTCGAGGTCCCTTCCAACCTGTAACGTTCTGTGATTCTGTGACAGATATTATAATGGCAAAACAAATGGACACTTCATAGCCAAAAGGGAGCTGAAACAGAGACTACTTAGGAGAAAACAACTTGTCACAGAATTCCATCCTCTGCTGTTTTCTTTTAGGCATGAAGATCTGTCTCTGAGGAACAGCATTAAAACTTCTGCCACACACTGAAACAGTTTCAGCTTGATAAAATCTGAGAGCTTGAAATCATGGTGACAGTGGGAGGTAAACAAATGCTAATGTACAGACAGTCTTCAGCTCAACAGGGAAAAGATTAAGCAACACTAACTTGCACCAGGCCTGGTGCACCAGTTAGTTACAGTCAATCTTCAGTCCTCTTCTCCTTTTAACCTATCTGCACGTGTGCACAGAAATATGCAAAATGAACTTTCCATAGGGTAGAACACTCTGTGTGGACCACACTGACCCTTTGAATCAAAAGATAAAAGAGAATTTAGTATTTAAAATAATTACATCATGTGATTGATGTGACTTTTTGTTCAGAACTATTTATTCAGATCTCTGCTCATTTGTTAAAACATGCCATTAGAGGCTTGGACTCATCGGTAAAACAAACCTGTCACACATGAATTAGGTTCACTAATACAAAACTGAGAAAAAGAGCATCCAGCAATCGTTATCATCTTTTCTTTCCTACCAACGAGTGCCACTACAAACAAATTGATTGCATTTAATGAGACAGCCTGAACAAAAAGAAGAATAGAAAATGGCTACTGATTGCAGACTAAGCTACTGAGAGCACTTTTCATGTGCTGTTAATATTAATATGTTGGAATCACCACAGGTTGTAAATTAGATGTGTCATTTTAAATGTCTTTGGCAAACGAAAAATATAGGGGAAGGAGAACATGGAACTTAGCATCCTAGATAAAGAAACAGACAGGATCTGAATCTAGCACAGCAGTATCTGTCCAAATACTGATGAAAGACTGATGGGTACTGATGAAGTTCAGCTGAGTTTAGGTTGTACACTTGGTTCAAGGTTTTTTTGTTGCTTTGTTGAGGATGAGACAGAAAATTGTGTATCTGGCATGGTGAGAAAATGCGCATTATGTGCCTCTCATTTAACCCAAATTAATACCTCCTTCTAGCACTAGGAAATGTGGGGTCAGCAGAAACTATATAGTACTTTCTGAACTGTATTGATTCTAGTAGGCTTTTGATATTAACCTCAACCTCACTTTCTAGAGAAATGAGACATACTGGGACATGCTACATGAATACGCACACACGTGTCTGCTGGTCAAGTAACTCACGAACACACTGGCCAAGTTCAAGTACCTTTGACTGAGAAATATTTTCCTAAAGGTTCTGTGTACTGCCCAAGCAGAAAATAGAGATGCTCCTAGTACCTTACCTAATAAAAGATAGCAATGCATTTTCAATCCCCAGGAGATACCAGAACATACATACATCAGCTCAACACTAAATCACAGAACCATAGGGAATAAATGCATCATTTACTACTCCACCAATCATTGAACTATGGTATTAGCAAAATTAGCAAGGAAATAATGTTTTAAACTGTCACAGAAAATGGTAGCACAGGTAAAATAACCAAAGTAGTATAGATGGGAGATGCTTTTCACTGGGCAGAAGCATGAAAACATACAGAGTTCAATTAGTTTGATCAGTTCCTGTTTAGAAAAATATCTAAAGTAAGTCGGAGGCATCACCTTCAGTTACATATCTCTCTGCTTGGAATAACTATGGCATTGACCTTGGATGCATAGTTTAATTGGTTAATCCTTCTAAATGTTAATGTTTAAAAAGAAAAAAAAAATTCTTCTGAGACTTTTGAACTCTGCTCTTGAGACCAAAGGAAGAAGACTCATGATGTTGCTTGGAGTTCTGCTCACTCAAGAATACACCCCTGGGCTAAACCAGTCCCCATGAAAGTGTGAGCCTTCCTCCTATCAAAGCAGCTTGGAACAAATTCAGGCTCAAAAGCTTTTTCATTTTTGTTCTCAATAGCTCTGGCCCAGCAGGTATGAAAAAAGCTTCTCTAAAGAAAGTTTTAAGAAGCTTGTTTTCTTTCAGGTCACTGTATCTTCCTAGCTACTTGTCAAGTCTCAGTCAGAATTGAGCCTTCACAAATCATCCCAGGTCAGGGAAGGGCGAACAATTCTCAATTACTTTTAGATGCTTCTTAGGAAGGGATGAAGTACACAACTTGTTCCTCTCAAGGTCTGGAGATGTTTTCTCCAAGCATGCTTGCTTACCCTCAGTATTTTGATTTCTCTTTTTTTATGAAAGAGAGTAACAGACACTTAGAAGAGCTACTTTTATGCTCCCTTTAATATCTGATGGTTCATATAAGCAAAACACTGAACTAAATGATCTTAGAAAAGGCTCTCATTTGGTTGAAGACCAAGTAAAAAGTCATCTGAAAATAAAGCCTTCAGCTGATCTTCATTGTTTCTTTTCCCTGTTGCTGTGTTCATGCTTTCAAAAAACAGAACATAAATTTCCCATAGACTATGTTCACATTGTAACGGGGCTAAAATTCCTGGACTTGAGATTTGCAAGAAATCGCAAGCAAGCCTAACTCAGTCTATACAGAGTTAAAACTTGACTCCTTTTTCCCTAGGCTCACATATTCTTTACTTCTAATCACCCTGTAATTTATGCCATTGTTCATTTTGTGTATAGCTTATGAAGACCTCTGTCACCTAGAAAGGTTAAAACAAAATCAGAGTGTATGAGCTTTGTCCCATTCACTTGCTCCATCCCATCTGATTTTCTGCAAGTGCCTTGCTTTGGACATACTTGTGCTCCCAGATCTAAAACAGGAGTCCAATGAACATAAACCACATAAAACAAACATTAAATTGGGAGATTACAGGCACAAATGCTTTACTATGCTCAAAGATAGCATGAATAGAAATGTAAATGACTATCACTTTATGCATGGCATCTTAGTACAAGAGTTCAGCTGAGACTGAACTCTTCATCTTCTATGACTTACACTTCTGTTCTCCAGAATCAGAAAACATCACTCTCTATATTCACCCAAATTTGACAGAGAAATTAGTTTAATGTCAGTAAGACGATTTGAGTCTAATGGAGCCCAAGATACTCAAAGTAGGACAGATGAATGAATCAGACAAATGATGAGAAGACTCTTCCCCATCGTGGCTCTAATGAGGAGAAGGCACACTTTTCTGCTAGGGCAGCAGTACTCCATTCTTTCATGAATGGTGGACAAGTTACTGTCATAGCTAATGGCTCATTAATACAACAAGACATGTATTAGCTGTTTGCTCCTAACTGCCATTGCTTATCTATTCTTAACAATATACTGAGTTCTGCAAATTAAATAATACTATCACTGCTTGTGATTGAGGGGATGCTGGCTGGGATAGCCTGAAAAATTTCTGTATATGAATAGCTTACAGGACTAGGTCAATTCAAGTCAGGGAATCCTTAGGACATGCTTTGTTCTGGCACACATACATCCCTCAAAACTATCCATTTCAAAACTCTTATTTGTACTACATAATTCCCTGAACTCAAGGTTTCTTCATTACTGAGCTATAAACTCTTATACCATCCCATAGGTTTCACACATTGAGCTAAAGATATCATCTTTTCTCAAAACCAGAGGTTCCTTGGGAACAGAAGTCCCAATCTAACAGATTACATCTTGCAGCATCAGTTCATAGCACTGACTTCCCCACAGCACTATCTATAGCAGCTCATGCAAAGACTTCCAGTTTCCAGGCTCAAAATCTGTTGTCTACATTTACATTTAATTTACCTGTAATATGTATCTTCATTATTACCCCTACTACAAGCTCATCAATCTCATCTATTATATATAGGATTTGTAATGATGGTAGGGCAAGGAGGATGAGGGCAATGGCTGCTAGGATTACCCAGATTAGTTCTACTTCTTGAGCATCAACTGTGGTTGAGGATAGTTTTTCTCATAGATCCATGCATACTAGATGCTAAGTTACCTCCTCCATGCAGCAATTTTTAAAATTCTGTTTAGACAATATGCATTTTAATCAGCAGCACACTCCTAACAATACAGCATCTGTAAAAGCAGCCTCAAAATCTCTCCCTGCAGCACCATGTTGCATGATAACATTCAAAATACATTACTCTGTTCAAAAGTTCCTAGTTTTCAGTTATAGATAATGTATGCTAAATTCAGAGGTTTATCTAAAATAATGCTTGTGAGCACCTGTCAGCACTGCCATTTTGGAGGGCAGACACAAGGTATGGTGCTGGAAACACATATGTCAAGTCAATCATGCTCAAGAAAAGTTCCTAATTACCCAAGAATAATTACAACATACAATATATACCTGCCACCTATGCACCTCTCCCTTCAATATGAACCAGTTTTTGAGGGCGGACTGCCCTGTTCTGTTATTTTGTGCAATGACAAATAGTCTCCTGGTACTGCAATAACAATTTAAAGTTATTTTGTGCAATGACAAATAGTCTCCTGGTAATGCAATAACAATTTAAAGTACCTGGAATGATAAAATGGAAATTATATTTGAAAGGCATAAAATAATAGTGAGCAAATCCGAAATGGCAAATGACTGCTTGTTACGGGTCATTTTATATCACCTCATGGTACATCTATGTAAAACTCTTCATCAGAACCCAGGTTTCACACTCCTCACTCCATAAGGATTTATACTGCTCTAAAAAAAAAAAAAAAGACTTTTGAACAAAGGAAGTAGGGACCTCTTGGAACTTACAATCTTAAGAGGCTGCAGAGACAGAAGTTTGAAAAGTGCTTAGATAAATTTGTAACCACCAGATCAATAGTGGCTACAAAAAAGGCAGTGGCAATGGCATAAACTCTAATGCCTTTAATAGAGCAACTGTAGGCGATGGGAATGTGTTATGGGATGTTCTGAAGACATCCAGACTTTTGTACTCACCCTAAGCTGCATCTCTCCAGCCGCCACTATTGGAGGCAGGGACCTTGCTGAATATTTCTTAGCCCCCTCAGGAAGGGAACAGGTGATGTGGTTACAAGTGACATGGAAAAGGCTGAGGTTCTCAATGACTTCTTTACCTCAGTCTTCACTGCAA
>JAOXOE010027280.1:0-18852 GCA_028565055.1 Phoeniculus purpureus
TGAGAGCCTGGAATGGGTTGCCCAGGGAGGTGGTTGAGGCCCTGTCCCTGGAGGTGTTTAAGGCCAGGCTGGATAAGACTCTGGCCAGGCTGATCTAGGGTGTGATGTCCCTGCCCATGGCAGGGGGACTGGACTAGATGATCTTTCAAGGTCCCTTCCAATCCCTAATGATTCTATGATACTATATAAAATATAGTGTTTTGCTTATCAGATTTTAAGGAAATAATATTTTAAATGAATTGTTCTATCTGACTGTGTACTTACCAAATCACTGTAGAATTTTACAATAACTGCTTACTCACCTGCGTCCACTTGTGGTTGTCACTTGTTATGGAATGCACATCACAAATTAAAGTCTGAAGAAGACGACAAAGGCAATTAGCTTTTAAATATGTAAGAGTTCTTACAATATGTTCACTAATATATTGCAGTCAGTACCACAGCACTGAGCAATGACTTAAAACACTTCTTACCTGCATTGTAGGGCGCAAAAGAATGTGCTTGCTTTGGTATGTTGGAGATTTCAGGTTACCAGACTGCCTATAATCACGTATTTCTGCTATGACACATCCACAATGAAAAATATTAACCTAGTTAAACCAAAACAAAACCAACTTGTAAATAAACAAAGGCCCCTGCATCCAAAAACTTTATTATATATCTAAAATTCAGTAATGCCACGAAAAAAACTAATCAGTAGTTTTGTCAGAACAGCAGTCTTTATGATATACCTAGACATACCTAAAATAGGAGATTCAGATGTAGTGTTTTCATACACCTGCACCGTTGTTTCAAGAAATTCCCACGCCAAATATTTCACAATAGCAAAATGTCCTTTGTTCTTTGTCAAAGTATAGAGTGCAAGGTTGTGCGGCAAACTTAACCACAACAATCTCTCTTCTATCCCTTTCTGACCAATAATTCTTTTCTCTTACATATCAGTAAAGTATTAATTTGGGGCATTAAATAATACAGTAGGAAATGCACAAGTGAGAACACTTTCTTGTGCTTGAGATTAGCTTGAGATTACCTATGTGAAGCGCTCCAAAAAATCAAAGTCTATTTAGAAACACTGAAAAAAGTACTTTCAAACCTGAGATTTTTCTAATAGATCAACCAAAATAGGTGGTAGTTCCTCTGCATCCAAATATTCAAGCAGCTCTCCCTCTTCATAAGGCAGCCGAATGGTCTCAGAATCTGCATTTAAAGAAAACATATTGCATTTCTTTGCTTTTCAAGTTCCAGCTTTAGCAACGAGAAATCTAGAACAAGCTTGACCAATAAAAGACAAGGTTGGCAGAAATCTATCTAAATTGGCAAATTTTTTTTTATCTTGTGTTTTTCCAACCATTTTTGTTCCCAGAGCTTGATTTTGCTCTTACTGTGCCAAAGGCAATATGCCTTAATAGCTCAACAGGACAAAATTCTTCCTCCCAGCTGAGATGCTACATGCTTTTATTGCATGTCACAGTGTCAGCGGCATGAAAATGCAACCAAACTAGAACATAACAGTCTTTAGTCAGACCTAGATTCAGGAAGCAGTGAAAAAAACTATACGATAGAAGGAACCTGAAAAAAAAAACCCAGACAATCGACTCAGAAAGCTAAGCAGAAATAAGAAAACGGAAGGCAATAAAAAAGAGACTCATTTATCTACCAATTAAAATTACTGTTAAGAGACTGTTTCTGAACAACCTCATAGGTATATGTACATTTTTAGTTCAAATACAGTTGTCTTGGGTTTCCACCCACAACAAGAAGTTGCTAGAAGTGAAACAGTTAAATGTAAGCGACATCACATTTTCACTATATATAGAGCATTCTGAGACATTTTTAATGATTAAAGAGCAAAAATATTACCTGAACCATTTTTTCCCCTGAGCATAAGCGAATAGCCCTCATTTCCTGGATAGAGGTTCACTACCAGACATGACAATGTCTCCTGCATGACCAGCTTCTCAAGTAAATTCACATTTCGCCTCAGCTTCTGCTTTAAAAGTAAACATTGCTCATGAACATAATACTATAAAGCAATTAGAAGAAAAAACAATTGCTAGAACACAAGAACTATTTATGTTAGTGGTGAAGTATATATCTAAACGAGCCCAGTTAATTTTAACTGGGCTGTATTCATCATGTAATATTATATATACTTATACATACACGTTTTAAAAGAGGCCCTTAACTAAATTAAAAACCTCGCAATCTAAGTCTACAGTCATCACAGTTAACAAGATCAACAGTATGTTACAATGTATATCTACAGTGTACTATTATTTGCATGATTTCTATGGGCATCATTTATACACTATACACTGTCTGACGATAACAAATACTACTCAAATCTAGATTAGCAAGTCAAATCTTCTTGCTGTAATTTGCGTAATATCTTGTATTTTCTATTTGAGTCAGCATCACATGCTTACATCAAAATCACCAAACCAAATTACAGGCGCTCAGTAACTAATACATAGTTCCCATTTGTCTTTTCAGTGCTCTTTCTTCCTTGGAAGCAGTAACATAGCAGGTTCCACAGCCTGCTCTGGACCCTGCAACTTACAGTCACAGTTTAGTATCTAGCTTGTACCATTTACATCTCAGACTTAATGTTGCTAACCCTGTTTGAGGTCTTTGCTAACGTTATTAAGAACTCACAAAATGTCTTAGCAGTTTAAGTTATTCAAGAAATAGATCTGAGTTTATAATAAAGCACAGAGTCCAAAAAGTTCTCTCTAAAAAGTTTTCACATCTTTTCCCAAGGCAGTCATGGCCAGTGATTGATTCTCAAGTGGTGATACTGACAACAATGCACGTAGTGTTGACAGTGGCCCTGAACTTGACCATGACTGACTTCAGTGACACAGGATTAAGACAGAATGAACAGGTCACTGAAGCCTGTCCAGGCTTTACTATTCATGTTGTATCACTCACTCACTTTAATACCACTGTTATAGAATAACCATTCTAGATACAACTCTCCATTCTAAATCATTCTTTTGAAATTCTCTCTTTTTCTATATAGAAAAGCATCTCAGTAGCACAATCCACACAACAATCTATTTCATTACCTTCAGAAACAGATTTAGGATTACCATGTACTCACTTGCTATCTGATCACCCTGGTTTTGTTCCAAACTGAACTAAGACAATGCTATTAAATTACAAAGGAATTAAGTGAAATTAAACAAGTATTTTCTGAACTTGCCTGTTTAGATAGCAGTTAAAAGCTTCTGAGCAATTTCCACTTACCTTGATCTCAGGTTCTTTTTCACATTCTTCTATATATAAATCATAGAGTTTCTGAAATACAGATTTTCTGAAATAAAAAAAAAGTGTAAATGTAACCAACATTAAATCAATTAAATACTATTTTAAAATTAAATACTGAAACTCTTACTACCTTCCACTGGATAAATATTTCCTTTTGGGAGGTTTCTGACGGGCACTTTCAATTATATACTAGAAAAGTAAAAAAATCAAAACCAAACATATTAGAAATAAATGTAATTCTAGCTGCAATTTTAAATCATTAGCTGACAGTCATCTAAACATAGTGGAAGTAATTAAAGCTATGGTACATTACTGTTTCAAAAGTCTACTTAACATAATCTGGTATACATCATAGACATCAACAAGGACACAGCTCAGTTTAGCTGTGACATGCAGCATTTAATGGCTATTGCACGGACTGCACACAACTCTTGATTTTACATACCCAGTTTGCAACTGCAATAGTAACTAACAGTATTCCAGTAGTAACACTGCACTTGGTTAACAGTATTGAAGTTAACATGGTAAGATACTGAAGTTAACATGTTAGGATACTATCAAATTCACATGTACTGCTCGATGACATTCACAAAGCAAGTACTCCTCAACAAAACCAATTTAAGTAATTTTAATTTTTCCCTTGTCTCTTACATTTACACTAGTTTTCTCTACAGAGCTGTGTACTATAAACAGAATTCAGGCACATTAAACAGTTGAAGCGAAGAAGAAAAATACCATCCTATATTAAATGTAGCCTATATTCTAACAAGCTTTTACCAAATCTCTGCTATTTGTCCGAAGTATTTTGATTAATAGTTTAGCATAGAATTTCAGTGAAGGTCTTTCACCAAAACGTGTTTTTCATAAGAGGATTCAAAGTAACCACCATATCAGATGTTAGCAGGACAGAATATGAATACACCCATCTGTGTGTTTTAACTGGGCTACTTTTAAAAACACAAATAGAAACATTTTTTATATTAAAAACCACACAGAAATATATTGCCATATATATCTGCCAGCTGTCTCTGCACAGTTTTGTTTCCTATGCAGCACACAGATTTGTCAGTTTACAAGGGGAAAATCTTAAGCCTTGCCTAGCCTATCACTATTGCACTTGACCAAGTTCTCAGCACAATGGATAAGAGACATACGACATAACAATTTTAGTGAGAATTCAGCAAAGCATGTGTATAGGTGACTATCTATACACACATATATTTTTTACACAACTTCTCCATTGCTTTTGGGAAGAAATGAAAAAATATCACGACTGTGTTTCTCATAACTCTGAGACCAACATGTTTCATGCAAACAAATAACTTACGTAATTCTTACCTCTGCACGATCCAACGCCAGTTCTAGAGCTTGTTGCTGCAACAATTAAACATTTTTTTCAAGGATTACACTAACTGTTAAACACCCTCATACACTAAACACATTATAAAAACTCTTACTACGACTGATACAAATTTATAGTTAGAAGATGGGCTCGAATATTCTTTAATATTACTAAATTTGGCAGGTGAAACCTCGTTGAACTGCATCAACTATAATTCATAGCACTATCAAGTGTTTACACACCCAAGACTGAATAAATTATTAAATATTAGAATGAAAGGCAAACAGAATTAAAAGCAGGAAAATAAACTATGCCTAACAAACGTAGTAGCAAATATTAGCCACACCAAAAGCTTCAAAAGCTTCTCTACATTCCACAGCACAGTACACTCAGTAACATTTATTTTAAATGATTTAGCTCACTTTTAGCTCCTCTTTCACTTCAGAATTACCTGCAGCTGATATATGCGTATATCAAGAAGAGTAACAACTTTATAGATAATAATGAGTTCTTGAACCAAAATTTTACAAGGATTTTGTATTAGAACAAGCAAGCACCTGTGACAAAACAGAGAAAGTCTCCCTGGTTTCTGAAAGTTAGACCTGCACTTTGTGCAGGAATGATGAGCAGCTGCTATATTAACCAGACAACAAAACTGATTCAGGGCAGGGAGGAGTGACAGGGCAATTCCAAGAACCAAAGTCTTGTAGAAGGACTCTTAGGGCTTATCTAACACCATGTAAGTCAAGAGAAGCAATGCATTATCTTCAGTGGCAGGTTAAGGACAGACCTTAAGAATGTGTTGGTGACAAGTTCCAACATCAGTAAAATAACCTGTTACTGAAAAAGTAACTTACACAAAATCTCCATAGTCAAAACATGTTAAATAGGCTACACTATTTAAAAAATAGAGATAAGCATTTTAGAGAATCCTCCACTCTTGAGTAAAACTTAAAAACATTTGTAATATCTACTTCTTCCCTCATATGTTTGTGTTGTTTCCTTAGTTTAACCCAACCCTATGAGCTGTTCGTGAAAGCAACAACCTTTACCTGAACCTAAAGGAAACGAAGGCAAACAAGCCACATTCAGTACTTGGCAGGACCAGTTATTTCATACATTAGAATTCAGGGGACAAAAGCATGATGCAATAACAACAAAGAAATATACAGCAAATCTCAGGCCTTTTACCATTCACATACAATGCCTCTAATACACAATTTCTCACAAGTTCTTAAAAAAAATAATTCAATACTTAAGAGTGTGCAATTACTCATTAGAACCTGCCACTACTGAACGTTTAAATTTTCAAATGTCTGGGCATTTATAGGAAAACATCAAGTACTCATGCTTTCTGTATAACTCTAGTGGACAACTGATGGCATGACTACAGCCATTCAGCTTACTAACTGCTTGACATTAGGTAAATATCAGTTGCAATACTGTCACCTGTGACCACAGAATACTACATGCAAGCAGGATTTACATGTACTCAGCTTTCTAACACCAGCCCTGACTGAAAACACACTGTTACTTCCTATAGGAAACACATTCTTATGTTGCACTGGACAGTCACTCAGTATCTAGAAGCACTCACAAGCTATCATGAGAAACACCTCTAAAACAAGAAATATCAGCATTCAGAAATATCAAGAGTAACAAGCAAAATAACATTTTAATAAGAAAATACAAAACAGTACAAAATTCACTCCATTTATCAGCCAGAGAGGTAGCAGACTACAGCAGAATGTACAACAGACTGGAGCAAAATATATATATGAATCATAACTTACCATTGTAGTTGAAAGCCAGGTGACCAAACAGCAAAAGAAATAGTTAAGAAGTTTGGTGCAGCTGACAAAAAATCATATTTTATGGCCACGCTTGGAGTACTACGTAAAAAAACAAAAGTAGGAGAAAAAAGTCAAGTAGAAAAATATAACAAAGGAACTAAATAAGCTTTTATTTAAATAAATTTTCATGTTCAGTGGATATTTGTACTTATTTCTTATTTGCACAGTATCCTTTTCTCCCAAAGTAGATACAAAAGTTCTATTCAGTGGGTAAGCGCAAAGTTTCCTATTCTAATAATCACTACTACTTTGCACAACCATTTTACATTAGTTATATTTAGTATATAAGTGAAATTATTCAGCAAAGTACTGTATTGCAGCAGCCTACCTAGACACCCCAAATACCACACATCCAGAGATGCACAGAAGCCTGAAATATTCAATAAGCAACCACAATATTTAGCAAAAATTAAGAATTTTTTTCTTTTACTTTTATAAAGACATTATTGCCTAGACAACTGCACTGTTGGTGTCTTCTAGAGCTATTTCATATGATTAATTTAATACTGACTTACAGTAGGCTGTCATCACCTGAATAAAACATGCATAGCACTAGTACACTCCTTGGATGTCCTTGCCCTCAGACACTGTCTCCCTGTGGCAGTTCATTTTTAATTTCTTTGTACAGCTGTCTAGCTGAAAAGACTAGGTCAAAACTCCCAACTTTTAAATCCTATCCTTTATACCAGCCCCAATGAAGAGATACAGAAATTCAAGTCAACTTTACCTTCACGTTTGAACGTTATGGTACCTCACTCTATTTGAAATGTTCACTTACAAAATTCCACCGCATATCTTTTTAATTTGTGGCAACATTTCTGTTGCTGCTAGATCCCACATCATCTTTGGGTTTCGCAAACACCACCCTGAATTTCAGATTACATTTAGCTCATTATTTGACACCTTCCTTAACCTTACACAGCTCCTTCAGCACAGAAAGAATTTCAATAGAAGAATAAAAACAACACACTACGATCACTGGGAATGACTCAGAGATCCCTGCAGAGCTGAAACTTGCTGGCTTCTAGCAGATGATGAGGTCGTGGCCCAGGACGGCCGACCGGGGGCGGGGAGCCCGGACGGCCGAGAGCCGCCGAGCCGACAGCTGAGACCGACAGCCTGATCCAAGGGCCTGTCTGCGAGGGCGTAGAATGGCCAGACGGAGCCGCCGACCGCAGAAGCGTCATGAAGGGCCAGGGTAGGCTGGGCTGGGCCGGGCCGGGCCAGGCCAAGCCGCAGAGCCGCGCTTCAGCTGGGCCAAAGGGCGCAGGCAAGACAACGTCTGTCCCGACTCGGAGCAGTTAGCCACCATTCGTCCGTTCCCCCGTTACCTGCCGCCCTTCTGCGGGTCCCTACCTGCCTCCCCTGGGGTCCTACCCGCCGCCTGCTCATCCGCCCCCGCCGCTTCCGCCCCCGCCGCTTCCGAGCCGCTGCCGGAAGGGGCGGGGCGGTCGCCTTGGCGACGGAGTCGGAGCGGGGCGCGGGAAGCGCCTCACGGCGTCTCCAGGGAGACGGAGGTCGCGCCTGGCTCTTGTACCCCGATCATGATCGGAGAAGCCGTTAGGCGCTGAGGGGCAGCGGGTAACGGTGTAGAAGGGCCCGAGCGCCTCTGCAGGGCAAGAGCTTAATGCTGAATAGGGCTAAATAGGCTTCCTTGTGCCTCCGGGATGCCGTTAAGGGTATTTAAAGAGTTTTGAGATGTGACTGCCGGGTGTGAAACTGGTTTCTGTGAGGGCTGAGAGGAAGGGTTGGGTGGTGGATGATGTGGCAGCGATTCAAGGACAGAGGAGTGGAAAAGCTGTGGTAGGTATGTGTCTGGCTTTGCTTTATAAATGTTCAGTGCCTGGTATACATGTGCCCTTGTAGCGTGGAAGGCCAGTGGTCTCCAGGGGTGCATTAAGAACAGTGTGGCCAGTAGGTTAAGGGAGTTTCATCTCCCCCTCTACTATGCTGGGTGTTTGGACACGTACTCTGCTGGGTGGAACACTGGCTGGATGGCCAGGCCAAAACAGTTGTGCTCAATAGAGTTAAGTCCATTACAGGCCAGTCACGAGTGGTGTCCTCAAAGGACTCAGTGCTGGGGCCACTCCTATTCAACATCTTTATCAATGATCTTGAGGAGATTGAGTGCACCCCCCTTAAGTTTGCAGATGATACCAAGCTAGGAGGGAGTGTTTACATGCTGGAGGGTAGTAAGGCTATACAGCGGGACTTTGACAGACTCTGTTGGTGGGCTGAGGATCACAGAATCACAGAACATTAGGGATTGGAAGGGACCTTGAAAGATCATCTAGTCCAGTCCCCCTGCCAGAGCAGGACCACCTGGATCAAGTTGCACAGGAACATATCCAGGAGGGTTTTAAATGTCTACAGAGAAAGATAATTGTATGGATTTCAGTAGTGCCCAGTGTTGGGTCCGGCATTTTGGTCACAACAATCCCATGCAATCACACAGGCCTGTGGAAGTGTGTCTGGAAAGCGGTCTGGCAGAAAAGGACCTGGGGTTTCTAACTGACAGGAGACTGAATATGAGCCAGCAATGTGCCCAAGTAGCCAAGAAGGCCAATGACATCCTGGCCTGTATTAGAAACTGTGTGTCCAGGAGGAGTAGGGAGGTGATTGTCCCCCTGTACTCAGCACTGGTGAGGGCGCACCTTGAGTACTGTGTCTAGTTTTGGGCACCTCAGTACAAGGGAGACATCGAGGTGCTGGAGCGAGTGCAGAGGAGGGCAACAAAGCTGGTGTAGGGCTTGGAGATTCAGTCTTATGAGGAGAGATTGAGAGAGCTAGGGCTGTTTGGTTTGAGGAAGAGGAGGCTTAGGGGAGACCTCATCACTCTCTACAACTATCTGAAAGGACATTGTAGAGATTTTGGTGCTGGCCTCTTCTCAAAGATAATTAGTGACAGAACCAGAGGGAAGGGCTTCAAGCTTCAACAGGGTAGGTTTAGAGTAGACATCAGGAAGAAAATCTTAAAGGAGAGAGTAGTCAGGCACTGGTAGGGGCTGCCCAGTGTGATGGCTGAGTCAACAAACCTGAATGTGTTTAAAAGTTGCTTAGTTATAGTGTTGGGGGACCTGGTTGGGGGGTGAACTTGTAGAGTAGGGTTGATGGTTGGACTTGATTATCCCAAGGTTCATTTCCAACCTGAATGATTTCTAAGATTCTATGCTCTGGTTAAGCTGCATGTGGAACACTGTCTGGGTCTGGGCTGCCCAGTTCCAAAAGGGCAAGGAGCTAATGGACAAGGTGTAGTGCAGAAGCACTAAGGTGATCAGTGGGTTGTAGCATCTGTACCACAAGGAGAGGCTGGGAGAGCTGGGTAAATTTAACTTGGAGAGAGAGGCTGGGAGAGCTGGGTAAGTTTAACTTGGAGAGGAGGAGGCTGGCGAGGATCTCATCAATGCTTATAAATATCTAAAGGGTCAGAACAGTGGGACTGGACTTTTCTTGGTGGTATGCAGTGACAGGACAAGAGACAATGGGCACAAACTGGAACACAGGAGTTCCATCACTTTTTCACAGTGAGGGTGACAGAACAGTGGAACAGGCATCCCAGAGAAGCTGTGATGTCTCTGTCTCTAGAGATATTAAAAACCTACCTGGATATGTTCCTGTGTGATCTCTAGGAGATCTTGGTCTAGCAGTGGGGTTGGATTAGGTGACCAGAAGTCCCTTCCAACCCCTATCATTCTGTGATTCTCTGTAAAGTTTACTCAATCATAATGCTCTGTATTTTCATAATTCCCATTGTAGTTACACTGTAATTGTTCTAAAGAGTGATATTGGGAATTGCAGTATGAACCTCTGCTTACAAATGTGTATCAGTGCTGGAGTTGGAAATGTCCTTTCTTCTTGAAAGAGGAACTGATAGCAAGGGAGACAATTAAAAGAATAGACTAAGTAATGTCTAATGGTTGACCTATTTATGAAACAGGGAAGCAAGACAAGAAACTGAAACCAGTTCAGACAAGTCTTGTGGTTTGAAGAAGAGCCAAGACTCCTCCGGGCATGCACCTCAAGGCAAGTTCAAAAGTTTAATAGTATGGAAAACTTAGGGCCTTAACACCACCAACCCCATAAATTGCACCTGCGGAAGGTGCAGAACCATAAGATAATGTGTTCTTGGAAATTTTATGAATATGTAAATGAATTATAGGAAAAATCTTGAATATCTATGCTTTAATTCTGTGTAAGGCATATCTCTGCTTTGTTTTGGTGCACACGAAAGGCAGAGATACCTTGTGTTGCCCAGCACTGTAATAAAGAATGCCTGCTTTGTAACATTCAATTGTTACAGAGTTCTCTTCATTTCAGAACTAGGTTTTGCCTATTCTGTAAACATACTGTCTCTTTATGCCCTTTTTGTCCCCCTTTTATGCCCTTATTGTATGCAGATGGGATGAATGACGAACATACAGCTAACTTTTACGCAATGATATTCTTGTAATTATGATGTTTTAAATGCTTGCTGTTGTCTGTTCTAAGTTGGTCATTCTCCTTCTTTTGCTTGATTTTGCCTATATTAGCCATATGTATTTTACTAAAAATTAGACCTTTCACTGCAGATACTTTGCTACTGGAGCTAACTAGATAAAAATCACATCTATAACAATAATGCATCCAAGGTCATTAAAGCTAGAGTTGTACAGCATCCCAAAACTATTCATTTCTTTACAGTTCTATTAAATATATGTAGTGAGAATCCCTTGGGAGATTTGAGCTGTGTCATTATCCTCGTGGAACAATGGCAGGAATTCTGATGATTGTTTTTGGGATAGGTAAGAGTGTGATGGAGACAAAAATCCTGCACAGGCTTTTGTTGGACTTCCTCAGAATAAGAGGCTTTAAATTTCAAGGATATTTTTCTGAGTTCATTGATTAACTTCGGAACACTGAATGTGCTTTGCTGGTCATTTAGCCATTCATCATGCTAGATGTGTGCATGAATTAACATAGAAGTGCTTAAGAGAGCCCAGTGCAGAGCCACAAAGATGATTAAGGGAGTGGAACATCTCCTTTATGAGGAAAGGCTGAGGGAGCTGGGTCTCTTTACCTTGGAAAAAAGGAGACTGAGAAAAATGAGACTTCATTAATGTTTATAAATATGGAAAGGGTGGGTGTCAGGAGGATGAAGCCAGGCTCTTCTCAGTGTCATCCAATGAAAAGATGGATTTTTTATCTTTTGAAATTTCTGTGTAGGTGAGAAGACAGTCTCATTATTCATTATATCTGCCTACAAACAAGTTTGCATGATTAGCATGTTTGATGCATTCATAGGAACACTGTACCAGGATTCTGTAATCTTGGTGATATGCTTGTCTGTGTACAAAACTGCAAAGCCATCCTGTGCTGTTTCAGAATTAAATGGCATATGAGGCTATGAAACTGAATCACATGTATGTGCTCAAGCTAAGACTGATTCAAGTATGGTGCCTTTCATTTAAATACAGAAGCAAAAAGAAATGACAGCATGGTATGACTAGAAAGTTCAGACAGACTGTGGGCATGTGAATGAAACTTAGGGCAAAGGGCCATGAACTCCTGAATTCTGAGTCAGGTATGTCATTGACTTTTTGTGTGGGCAGTTATAAATCCTTGTGACATTTCCTACCCGGGTATGTACATCTATATTTAGAGCTTAAATGTTTTGCAGGCGTGCTGAATACTCACAGCTTCTATTTATTTTTAAGGTCAGATGCATATTGTCAAGTACAATCATCCATTCTTTTTTAGGCAGATATTTCTAATTTGAGTGTTTAAATAAAAATTTACAGTCGAACAAATTTCTTTGTTCAACTGTAGATGAGATGAACACATTTCTTCAATTTATGTTCGATTTATTGACTGAACATTTATTATTCCTTCAGAAAAGTATACACAGAAGGCTACAAAGAACTTGATTTATTTGCAGATAGTAGATGTCACGAAAACATTAAATGCTGTGGAATAAATGTTTTGAAGTAACTTGGGGTAGGATTCAGTATATAATTAGGACACATAAAGTAATGAGGTGGTAGTATGACTCTTCATAATACTCCATAAAGCCTAGAAATAGTCATCTTATTCTGAAGTAGGTATCTTGGGTAGTCCATTGTTTGAAGATATACTATCTTCAAAGATACCTGTCTTCTGTTATGCCTCGCAGACACTTAGATACTTTTTTTCAGAAGTGACAAATATGACACACAAGTTGAGGGAGATCTATATTCCTCAGCTAGAGAGTTTACCTAGCAGAGTCTTAAGCAGTACTTCACTAATGTCTTTTAGTCACCCTGTAGCTGGTCAACTGAGTTGCTCTTTTGGGCTTCTTAGCTGTATTGATGAGCATCTCTGACTATGGGAACCTTAAAACATGCAGACATCTAAAATTAGGTATCTCCATCTCAAACTGAGTCTTTCTACAAGAGCTCCTGTGCTTCAGTTTTTGTGATGCTCCGCTAGAACCACCTTAAAATCAGATTTTCAGAATGTATTGACTTATACTTAGTGGTTTAGGCACTTTGTTCAGTTTCTGGTTTGGTATGTAAAGAAATTGATTTATTACTGCAAATGGTTTATTATTTATTATTTACCAGAAAAAAAAAAGTATCAGTTAAAGCTACTCTATTCCATCCACATGTTATTTTGAATTTTCTCTTCCGATGGAGGTTGCAGTAGGGCTGCTTAAAGCTAGAGTGCCTTGTCTACACTGCATGACACTTGCAACTTTGGTGACAAATGGTGTCCCTCAGGGCTCTGTACTGGGACCAGTGCTGTTTAATATCTTCATCAATGATGTAGACAGTCGGATTGAGTGCATCCTCAGCAATTTTGTATATGACATCAACCTGAGTGGTGCAGTTGACACACTGGAGGGATAGGATGTCATTCACAGGAACCTGGACAGGTTAAAGTGAGTACATGTCACCCTCATGAGGTTCAACATGGTCAAGATGGACAATGATCAGAGAAGATCAGGTCCCTGATGATCTGGAGGAAGGTGGTCAAGTTTAACTAGGGACAGAGGAGGTTCTGCAGTCTGGTTTATACTTTATGTAGAAAGGCCACTCTGGTTCATCTTTTTCCTGCTCTGTGCTTACATAGAAACCTTTATGAAAATGCCAAAGCCAGGGAACCTGTGGTTGGAGTAGTATATCACCAAGAGTGTTTCAAGTACAGATAGAGCTCAAAATACAAGCCTATGATGCCAAGCTTATGCAATGCACTGTAGCACGCTAGCAGATAGATGGTTTACCTTTAAACGATCTCTCACATTTTGAGTATTTCAGGGGAGACAATTTGTCCAGTACTAGTTGGCACAATGTGACAGAGTGTAGCAGTCAACAGGCTTTCTTGAACAGTGAGGTTGCCATGGCAAAGCATTCTGGAACAACAAAAAGGAGCCATCTAATGCAAGGATCTCAGCATAACAAAACTCAGGACGAAATTTAACAAACTTTAGCCTCAAGAATCCCTAGAAATTTTTGGCAAAATATTCTTATTTAGCAAAATTTATGTGCATACTTACATTGTTAGCAAAATTAGTGCGGCTGTTGAGTTAGTTATCAGCAATAATGATAGAAAAAAGACATTTTCTTCTCCTTCAAAGATTAAAAAATTCCATCTTTTCTTGAGCTACTTCTGTAAGAAGTAACTGAAGAAATGTGCCATTTTACGTAATTAATTTTTGATCAGCTGCCTTGGCTGAGTTTTTCAGACTTCATAAGCAACAGATTTGTTGGTCTTCGCTTGCAGTACTGAGTCTGGGAAACACATCTGCATATCTGCACTTTGAACATATACAGATGATGTGAAAATGTGGCATATTTGTGACTCGCTGGAAGTGGTATCTTGGTTTCATAATTACTTTTTATTCTAATAATGCTGCTGTGATGTTCAGTCTGTCTAGTTTGATCTGATTCATTTTTGCCTTGGTAAATCAGAACATGTGCATTAATATAGTTACATAATGTGACTAAGAGAATCCACTGTTTGAGTCCTTTCATTAGCACTTACCTGCTGGAAAATTTAGATATCTAGAGATGAGCAGAGCAGAGTAGCAGAGTAGCTATTGCTGTAAAGTGTTCATGCACCATTTACACTGTGTCAGGAATTTGAAAGCAACTTTCCCTCACAATGTGTCTTTCTCTGCGTGAAGACAGCTAAATGCCTTCTGCATGAAGACAGCTAAATTTAATCTTGTGTCTTGCATGTTTTCTGCAGTCTTCACATGAAGTCTCCAGTATTTCATTGGAAAATAATTGCAGAAATCTTTTCAGAGCTCTGGTTTTAATATTAACTGTGGGACATAAATAACAGGAAATCTAATAAATCTTAATCTTTGAAGTCTGGAGTGTGTCATGGAAGTGTTAAGTTTTTACTAAATGTAATAGAGTGTTTGTAAGTCTTCACAGGTATTCTTAGATTATAAAAATTCATGACATACTTATCCCTAACCTGACTTATTTGTGTTTTTGAATCTAGTGATAGATATCTCTTAGGTAAAAGGTAAGTTACTAAAAAAAAAGATGTCAGCCAAACTATATAGATAGCCAAGAGACTAATAATGGGTTTTACTTAATACAGAGCTCCCAACAGGAATGAGTGTTCGTCTGCTGACTGTCATAAACACCTCATTAGTCAAATGAATGTTGGCATTAGGGCAAACACAAGACTGCTATTGGCCTGTAATTAACTTTTATTTGTTTAATAAAACAGCTAGTCCTTGGCGATTGTATGGCTTTGCTGGAACTTCTGCATTTTCCAGCTTTGAATGAATTAATTTAAGAAAAAAAAAAGTTAGCATGTTCTCCTGTCTGCAGTGACTGTTTCGCTCAATCCACTAGAGGTCAGGGCTGTACTGCTAAGGTAGATGTTTAAAAATCAGCTAAGAAATCTAGATTTCTAATTTTGCCAGAAGTGCAACTTGCGTCAGAGTTCTTCTAAATTCTAGAGATTTAGAAGATGTTATATGTATTATTCAGTTAACATTAAGTAGTCTAGTAATATTGGTGAAATAGGCCCATTGGGCAGATCCATGACTATTACAAAGTTACTTACCTTGGTTTAGCAATGAAAATAAAAGTTTTAAAATTCCACTTTAAATTTTTTCTTAATTGTTGTTGCGGCTTTATATCCAGCTTTCTGATTACATTTTAGGCACAGGGTATTTAAGTCTACTTAAAGATCAGAGACAAGAATAAGGGACATTTCTTAGTTCTGTTGAAAAAGAGTTAATTCCAGTCATAGGATTATTCAGGTTGGAAAAGAACCTTGAGATCATAAAGTCCAATCATTAACCCTACTCTATCAAGTTCATCACTAAACTACATCTCTAAGTACCATATCTAGACGATCCTTAAATGCATCCAAGTGACTCAACCACCTCCCTGGTGCTGAGTACAGGGAGACAATCACTTCCCTGCTTCTATTGGCCACACTATTTCTGATACAAGCCAGATTTCCACTGGCCTTCTTGGCCACCTGGGCACACTACTGACTCATATTCAGACACTTGTCAGCCAGTACCCCTAGGGCCCTTTCTGCTGGACAACTTTCCAGCCACACTCCTCAGAAACATTTTGAAGGAATGGGCTATGGTAGTAATGATTTATAGTCCAAAGATCTCTGACAAAGTGCATCATCACTTCACACCTAGTCCATGCACCTTTTCTCTTTAGCTGCTGGCTATAAGAACATACTTCAGCCTGTTATGTGCAAGTAAAACAGCACGTGGCCAGTACTTTTCAAATATTATTTTATTCTGCTCTTTAGTAGCATTCAGTTAAATACCTGCCTGGGACTGGAACACCTGCCTTGCGAGGAAAGACTAAGACACCTGGGGCTTTTTAGTCTGGAGAGAAGACTGAGAGGGCATCTAACTAATGTCTATAAATACAGAGGGATGGGCACCAAGAAGGCAGGGATGACCTTTTTTTTCACTTGTGCCCTGTGATAGGATGAGGGGCAAAGGATTCAAGCTCAAGCACAGGAAGTTTCACCTCAACATGAGGAAGAGCTGCTTTACTATAAGGGTTACAGAGTACCAAAACAGGCTCCCCAGAGAGTTGTGGAGTCTCCTTGTCTGGAGACTTTCAAGACCTGTAATTTCTGAGTGATCTGCCCTGGTTTTGGTCCTGCTGTGGTAGGGGGGTTGGGCTAGATGATCTTTGGATGTCCCTTCCATCCTATAACATTCTGTGATACTTTTTCTAAAGTTCATCAGTGCTAAAGCAAAAAGGAGCCATGAGGCCCACGGCAAACTTATTTGAAGGGTTAATTATGTTGACCATATCAGAATATATCAAAGCCAATGGAAGGTAGACAGGAGAGCTTGGCATTTCTTCTGGAGTAAGAAAGGAGACGTTCTTTTTCCTGTTATGCTATCAACCAGAGATAGCTAGCTTCACCTTGTGACAAGAAAAGAAACTTGAACCAAAGAGAAATCAGTATTCTTCTTGAGACTAGTAGTGATTCTCATTGCTTTTGCATTGTTTGCCATGTATTCAGTGTCTAAAACATCTCTCTCCAGTGACCAGAATTCAAACACACAGGATTCACGTGTTAGATTTGTGTTTGCTTCTATTATGGGTGCATGTCTGTCAGCGTGTGTGTGGAATGACAGCAGCACCAGCTCCTTGCTGGGCATGTAGCACCCTCAAAGGAGGGAGGTATGCCTGTATTCACAGTAGGTGCACTCCAGGTTGTGTGTGCTGGGGGTGCTACAGGGAAGGGCTAATAGTGCAGAGTGACTGCTTTAGAGCAGCATGTAATGGAATCATGCTCCTGACTCTTCTAGGCCATGAAGTAAGAGAAACTTCCTAGGTGCAGCTTTCTAAGCATCAGGTTAACTCTGGTATCAGGAACTTGGCCAGATAAACAGTTTCTGTCCCTCCAGATTCAACAGGAGACAAATGATGTTTCTGTAGTATACTTTCAGTTAACACTTGAACTGGTGCTAGGATTCATCTACAAATAGACTCAGGGACTTGAGGAAAATCTGAATTAAGGTATTTTATAGTAATCTTAACTGTTTCAAAATTGATAACTGATCAACAGTTTGGCTTTTATTTTCTTTCTCTCCTGTATTGTTACTGTTTTACAGTATGCTGTATACGATAAGTCAGTCCAACACTGAAATCAAGTGTATTTGGCCCTTTCTTGCATGATCAAAGCCAGTTGGTTCCATATGGTAATGAAAAATTGGTTTGTAGTTTCTGTGGATTAAAATGAATGTTTGATTAATTCTTATAACTACTCCTCGTGAGCCTAAGGACTTTCTCTTATGGAGTTCATTTGAGTCCTGATAGAATGTGTTGCCAGGTAGGCTAACTGAAGTGGCTGTCTAGCCAAGGGCCTGTGACCTTAAAAGATGCATTGTGTATAGAATCACATAATTGACTCCTATTCATCTACCTAGAAATTTTATGTCATTCTTCAAGTGTTAGGCAGTGGTCTTACATGTAGATTTTAAATTTCATGTCGCATAAAATATCCTGCTTTAATTTCATGATACTACTCAAACAGTTAAAAATACTGATAAAGTTTTAATTAGAAATTTGAATGAGAGATTGTATAGCTGTGTGATCTTTACGAAATGCCTTATGATTAGTACAACTTCATTTTTCAGATATAACTGTGCTGTCTTTCAGTTATTTGTAAAGTGATTCTTTATTGCAATTTTAGGATACTTCTGAATTTGTGTGATTGGTGTAATTGTTATTTCCTTTAAATAAGTTTTACCACCAAAGCAATGTGTCTGATGATACTGTTTATAAACACTGGATGTCTTTTCTGTTGACTTCATAGTATCATCTTTTAAGCAACCCCAGCATTATTCTGATGCAGAAAGCAACTGTCCAGTTCTGCAGATGCTATGAAGAGGCTTAATTAGAAAACCTCACTCTTTTCCTCAGCAAAGAATATTCTGCATTGCTAGACAAAAGATCAGGTTTTGAAGTTGCTCCAGCTGTAAGCTGGAGAAGTCTCTGGCATTGTATTTTGCTATTTCTGTCTGAAACTAATGCCTTCTACAATACTAAGTTTTATTATCATTTCAGACAGCTACCTCTTTGAAGTGCAACACTTACTACATAATATACAACAAAGTATACAAAGTTTCATCACAATAGATGGGCAAGAATGCATTGCAAGGAATACATAGAAATGCTTCATTTCAAGTTTATTCAGATATTAGTGTTGCCTTCCTGAGACTAATGAAGAGTGATCAGAGTATGTGGGGCCTTGGTCTGTGTATTTTTATAAGGAAGAGACACCTTTAGATTCAAATTTTATTTTAACATTTTGCACTGGAACAGGTTGCCCAGGGTAGTTGTGGAGTCTCCTTCACTGGAGATGTTTAAGACCTGCCTGGATGTGTTCCTGTGTGACTTGATCTAGGTGATC